>JAVYIG010002089.1:0-272422 GCA_035222895.1 Strongylocentrotus droebachiensis
GCATACACATGCTTTAGCAGTCACGAAAAACAAACACTGGCAAATTATTATTCAATCAATCTGAGATGTATACTATTATCTAGATCTATTAGGAATAAATCATTGTCAAAAATAATTCCATAAATGAGGTAAAACTGATTTTGTTTTGTTCCCGAAAATTTGGAATCGCGCCGGCCGAAATTCGCTCAGTGGGAGGGGGGGGGGGGGGGGGGGTGGTGAGCACTGATTTTGTTTTGTTCCCGAAAATTTGGAAATCGCGCCGGCAGAAAATTCGCTCAGTGGGGGGGGGGGGGGGGTGGTGAGCACATTAATTTGTTGGGCCCTCAAAAATTTGAAAATTTGCACCCCCCCCCCCCCTTGAGCGCCAGGGGGGGGGGGGCCATCCCATCATCATTATTCCTCATTACTGTCATTTATGACTTAAGGGCGTAGGTCCCCTAGTTGATAAGCATAGTAGCATACACATGCTTTAGCATTCACGAAAAACAAACACTGGCAAAATTAATTATTCAATCAAATCTGAGAATGTATACTATTATCTAGATCTATTAGGAATAAATCATTGTCAAAAATAATTCCATAATTGAGGTAAAAAAAAAATATTCCAACTATATGAGCGACAGTGTATTTGTATATACATATATAATGGATTGATGGAAGAGTTGACAAACATAATATTTAAATAATTTTATTCATTCATTCATTGCAACAAAAAGTTGGATTTTAAATGCAAATTAAAAACACTAAGCGATACAGAAGATGGTAGAAATAATTTACACCACGAACGTAAATGTTTTATAAAGTAAACTAAGGGAGTGGTACATAAATTAAATTTGTCCTTACTTTCGATGAATCTTCTGAGTCCGCTCTCTGCTATGATGAGTTAGTGTGCAGGTGAAAGACAAAATATGCAGAAATCAAGCAGGGAAAACACGAATTCCAAAGGATGTAATCAGAGTTTTAAAAAAAAACAAATTTGACATCTACTGAGGAGCTCAAATCTACCATATACAAGCACTGCTCTCCAATAGGTTCCTCACATTCCTACTTAATCTATCATATGAATTGAGAATCACCAAGACGTGCTCATAAATATACTACATGACTCGTATATACATATAGATATATAAATTTTTATTATATATAATTGTCTATATTTTTCGTAAAATGTGGAACAAATAAAAACTTGAAATCAATTTTTGAGCCATACCATTCCTCCCTCAGCAAAACATTATTTTTTCAAAGACAAAATTGCTCCATCTTTCTTTTCATCGACACTGTCGGTAGGAAGTGAAAATGAAATTCAGTCATATCTCTATTTGCGTAATCAAAAATGGCTCTCGGTATAACTTTATTGAATGACTATTTTTAACAGAATCAATATGTATGAGTACTTAACTTGCAGACGCATTTCTCCATACAGCGAGACAAGTGAAATTGTCATGTCTGAAATAAATAATGAACTGTGATTCAACGAAAAGAAAAATCCAAAACAAACACATATATGACAAGCGCGCAGAAAAATCAATAATATTTGATGACATTTACCAGAGGAGATTTTCACGTTTCTGCTTGGGTCACCTCTTGATAGACAGCTTTTAAAGTGTTGTTCGATTTATTAGAAGCTTTTTTTTTCTGTTCCCACTCTGCTAGCATAGTGACACAACATTTCATGGAGGTGCTCGAAGCATCTTTTATGTGTTTTGTAATTAAACTCGTCTAGAATGGTCCTTAGTGCTAAGTAGGTCCCCCTAATGACGAGGTAAAATGACCTATGTGTTTATTGGTGAATGTATGTAACTATATGCCGAAATAAATTCAATTGTTCATACCTCTACATTGATATTTTTGCTAAGCCGACAAAATAATGTGTAGAGATAGTAGTCATAATTATATGACAAGTATCTAATGAAAATGTTTAAGCTTTTTTTCTTGGTAATATAATGTACAGATAACAATGGGACCCATGATATTACAAAATGTTATTTTGTTTTCAATATCCCCTTGAAAGTGTTGTCCAAAACGTAAAAATGATGTGACAATGACAGCCGTGGAAAAATCCAATGCCCATTAAATCATACCTAAGACTTGGTTTGGAATATTGACAAAAAGAATATGGCATGTTATTTGGCGAGCATGAAAATAACAAGAACACAGACAAATGGGAACCCAATTCCCAGTTCTTGCGAAGAAAATGAAAACCGTGGACATTTTAAAAGCAACTCTTTTTAATTGAATCATCACCATTCTGTAAGAGCAGAAGAGCGAACAAATTGCATTTTCAAATCAATGCCTCTCGTCTGATTTTCAATAGCGGCATTTTAGCGCACTGCACGCAAGGCCCGTTTTCTGAAGAAGAAATAAAAACATGAATTACTGCTGTCTGTATTTTAACCACATGTACCTTTCACCGACTTTATCTCTCCTTCTGAGTGGTATAAATTTTGCATTGTTCAAATGGTCATGGAATAGGTAGACTATTTGAGAATTGTAAATGGCGACGCATGGCTCCATTCATGGGGGAGGGGGTTCGGGCATTGGGAATATTAGGGTGATGAAAAAGCAACAGAACAAGGCCATAGAATGAATGAAAGAGTGTTGGAAGGTGTTATCGGCCTTGTTTCACGTTGACACACCCTCTCTCTCTCTCTCTCTCTCTCTCCTTTCGCTCCCTCTTTTCATATCTTCCTTATTCCCCCCCCCCCCCCTCTCTCTCTCTCTCTCTCCATCCCTGTCTCCCTCTCTTTACATGTCTTACATCCTCGTTCGTCACTTTCAATCTCTCTATATAACTTTATCTCTCCCCTTTTTTGTGGACATACTGCACATATCCATGCATACAGCTCTTTATCTCTACTTCCCCTCTCTCCCCCTTTTCCCCCTGTATGTCTCTCTGCCTGTCCTCTTTCACTCTCTCTCTCTCTATCTCTCTCTCTCTCTCAATTTCCTCTCTTGCACCCCATCACCTGTCTACTCCTCTATTTTACTCTCTCTCTCTCTCTCTTTTTTATCTGCCTTCCAGCCCCTCCCTTCCTCTCTAATTGTCTAGCTCCCTTTAATTATTTTCCAAACTCTGTCGTCTCTCCTTCCTCTTCCGTCATACAGAGTCGCAGCGATCCGTCGCTCTAAGATCGTGGAGAACCCAGGACAGTGTTTCAGGAAAGAGGGTCAGGATTCACCAAGAAATTAGCGGCCTTCCGTGGTTCCCAACCTTCTACGAAGCTTTGCAATCGCAGGAAACAGGCAGCCCTGGCCATGGAATTTCTTGGAGGCGGTTCTGATGTCAAGAGCTACACCATTGCTGACTAGACTCGACTGTCTGGGAAAATTTCCTTTGGTCCCATGAAGGCATGTTCTATTGCTTCTGATAACACGATCGCAAAGACTTTCCAGAAGTCAATGTCCGGCGATTTCTATAAAGCCTTGTCCATCATGAACATTACAAAGGCGTATGACGTAATCCAATTAAGATTTATATGGAATGTACAATTCTGTTGACATTGCTCTTAAGCTGATTTCTCGAAAGCATTGCGACCCGTTAATCTTCTATATGTTGACAGCGCAATTTTTCTCGATTGTATTTCTCAACCTGTTAATCATCAATTCCATACTAATCAAATCATGGCACAAAGTTAGACAAAATATTAGGAGTCGTCTTTTGTGATTGTATTTATCATCTCACATGTATTTTATGCAGGTCTCTTGACAATCTATACACAAACTTTACTAAATACATAAACACTAAGACCCACATTCTACCACATGTATAATCTAAACCCGACGGTAAGTTTAGGCCTTCGTTCCAAATTGTATTAAACAAAGGAAATTTATTTATTTATTTGTTTTATTCACTGAAAAATCTTTATACCGGATTTTAACAAAATGAACAGTAAAGCTGTTTTCATCATGGTCCTGATCAAAAGCATACAATAAAGTTAGGGTCGTTTTTACTGAATTATTAGAATGCGGGCCTAACTGTTCGAAGGTGCTTTTACATGTATGTAACATTTAAATAGACAATTGATTTAACCTACAAAAGCTCTTTCCATTGAAGCTGTTGTTAAAGTAGATATTCATTGATTTTAAAAACTCACTTTATTTTCATTATTGCCAAGTTAAAACTTTGATTCGACAAGGTTATCAAAATTCAATGCTTGGAACTTTCGAAGTAATGATTATTATAAATTACAAAACGCTTAAATACAGCCCCGGCGTAGCACCTGAAGAGCTTTCCAAACGCTGCTGAGATGTGTGAGATCACAGTATGGACATGTTTTGCACAAGCAGACGATGTCCCATGACATCTCACATATTTTCAGTGCCTGTGTTTTCATCTTCTCCTGAGTTCTTTCTCTTACTTCACTACCGTCAGGCTAAATGTATAATCTATTGCCTCACTCTAAACCCCGCGCGTGTTTTTATTTTGATGACAAATGCAGCGATACAAAAATAAAGGAATCTGTCGCTTGTAAACAAAATAAGACGCCATTGTATATCAAGCTGCACACACCGCGGTATGTTCGGCGTTTCAAGAGGGAACAAATGCCGTCCTTAATATCATTTGGGGGGGGGGGGTGTTTCATAAAGCTGTTCGTAAAGTTACGCATGACTTTACGAACGACTTGTATATGAAAAGGCAAATGGGATGCTCAATCATTATTGATTATTATTTATTAAGTTGAACTGTGCAGATTTAGATTAACATTCTTATTATAACAACCATTTTAATGCAAAGTATATTTTTTGCCATAATTTAATTGAGGTTATTGGAAATATCAGAAAAACTTTGGTCATCCTATCTGGCACTTCATATACAAGTCGTTCGTAAAGTCATGCGTAACTTTACGAACTCTTTATGAAACACCCCCCGGGGGGTTTTCAATTTGAAAGTCTGGTTTCTTTTATTGTTAATCCTGTGTATTTACAAGCAAAAGATTTTAGTTATTATAATCGGGTCATATCCCTTTTTGAATGGTTTGACATGCCATTACATTTATATACACTAAACTCATTATAATTTGACAAATAATAGCTTTGCGATTATGTTCATTCTTTATGGGATGTCGTCTGCTTGGGCAGTATTGGTCCATATAGGGACGTCATTAAAACATCGTGTGTTTTTTCCGGCGAATCGCTTGTATATCCCAGCTGCTATGGAGGTGGTTTATTTGTATTTTTATAAATCACCGTATATGTAGTTGACTTAAAACTTGTACGATGGCCATCTGTTAGCTTACCAGTTTCTAGTGATACATTAGTTGACATATTTGTGATTTTCTTTGAATTTCACCTTTAAATTGTCATTGCCTCCCATAAAATAATCACAAATATATATGTACAAACAAACACAAACCCTTACGTAAAACCTTTTCAAGGCTCATGTAAGGTCAAGATGACTTTCTATAACCATACTTACAAAAACACACGTATAACAATCATATACGCATTTAATGTAATACACATTTGATTTTAAAGTAATATATATTACTTCTACTTAATGAAAAGCCCACAATAGTATTTCATACAGCTCATAGTTTGTTCACAATAACCGTTTATTTTTAGGTTTCTTGTTTTCTCTTAGCCGCTCTGTTTAACTTATTTAATGTAGAGTCAACTGCATCAATCTGTATTGAGACGTGTAACATCTTTTTTTAAAGTACGATCGAAAAGATTCTCACGAAATTGCCTAGAGGACAATTTCAAAACAATACCTTATTGTATTACCCACAGAAATTAGTTATGTCATGCACGAGTTATGTAACGATGTCAATGACATTGTAGTGTTCGCGCATTTCGTTCTTCTTGCTGTTGTTGATGATTTGGCTTTTACGGTGCTTGAAATTCAATTTTGAATACATGAATTTACGGGATAATATTTCAGTGGCTCGTTCACGTATTACGCTCGTGAAAATCATCGACGGTGATTATTAGAAATTGTTGGCGATCGTGATGAGATTATTTTTTGATTTGACCTTCCAATTGGACTATCAAAGTCTTTTCATGAAATTATTCGAAAACACAACCCTTTTGAAATATCTGTACGAACCACCGAATGAAGAAAAAAAACTCACATGATCTTGCATGGCCAACTCCATATCCAGATACGGAAACATTACACGGTCAGGGCTTCCTTTCCTTAACTAGAGTAGACAGATACTAGTAGGAGATTTGTTTTAAAATGCAGAAATTCCCTACACTAGACTATAGCAAGACTCTATACTAAATATTATATTTTAAAAAAACATTATCAGAACTCATATATTTGATGAAATATTATAGAGGTTTGTTTAAGACTGCATTAATTCCGCCACATAAATATCTGAACAGCATGCACATTAAAGAGAAAGCATTACTTTCGTCTTTTGTAATACTTTGGTGCATATACATACGAAACATTATCAAAACTCATAATACATTTGACGGAACTTAATGTAATAAGTTCCATGAATTAGACAACAAGAATCCCGTTGTCAAATGTTTGCACAGTACACAATTTAATAGACTTTACTTTAGATACATACAAAGCATTTATAACAAACTTGTATTTCTTAAATGTACAGTATTTAATAGAAAATGATGAAGGTTGTTTAGACACACTGGCCCGTATTCTGAAGTCTTGTCTAACTTAGCCACGACTAAAGTTAAACAACTGTTTAGTTAGACAAGACTTAAACAGGACTTAGACGCGAGGTCGTGTCTAAGTCCTGTTTAACTAAATTTCGTATTCTGAAGTCGTGTCGAAGTCTCGTCTAACTAAACAACTGTTTAAGTCCTGTCTAAGTGGTGTTTAACTAAACAACTGTTTAAGTTCTGCGCAAGTCTTGTTTAACTTTCAGTCACGACTTCTGCGCATGCCCAGTAGGCGTTAATTCTGACGATAGACCCAATGCGCATGCGTGCGCGCACCGGATAAATAAATTAACGCGCACAGCTAGCTGTGCGCGTGCCTAGCTGTGCGCGTGCTGGTACCATGGTGATGTGATCGTGACGTAATGACTAGACTGCATGCATGTATTGCACTGTGACGTACGTACGTACGTGTACTACACGTACACTGTACACAAACGCACTAATAATATCACTTATCAGTGCCTCTGTGCTCGGAAGAACCAGCAAAGAAACTTCTCCAACAGAATGGTTAGTTTATTATAGATTATGGAATTTCCAAGATGTCACCATTAGATAAGAATAGTTAATATTATCGAGAAAAAAAATCAGGCTACACGAGAAAAAATCCTGCAAAATGTATTTGAAATTGTATAGGATGCACGTACCATCGTTCTCCCCGCAAGTTCGGGGTCAGCAAGTAGACGTAGACGTTGAAAAGCAGCAGAATCGCGCCCTTAAACAGGACTTAAACAACCCCTCGCAGTTGTCTAAAGTTAAACAGGACTTAGACAGGACTTCGTGTTTAACTTTATTTAAACACGACTTCAGAATACGAAAAAAGTTAGACACGACTTCGTGTCTAAAGTTAGACGGGACTTAGACAGGACTTAGACAACTGTTTAGTTAAACAGGAGTTAGACACGACTTCAGAATACGGGCCCATGACTTCCCCTGTTAGATATTAGTTTGTAAAGTAAACATTCTGATACAAAGCGTTTCCACTCTGTAAAGGATTTAGTACAAATACATGTATATCAAACCATTAACAGAACTAATATATCGTAAAGGTATTTAGCTCTTTAGTTTTAGATTTAGTTTCTTTTATTTCACATATTTACAAAAAATGGATATTCGTGGACAATAAAGACATCCACAGAGTATAAGTTTGTATTGCGTTTACACTAAACAATTTCGAAATTACATTTGACAGATATAACTTCATAAGCCTACATTACCAAGTCCCTCGGAGAGGATTGAGAGCCTTCGATCCTCCGGTTGCTAAATTACAAGCATACACATGTTTTCTTAGTAGTCAGGTATAAACAAACCATCAAACCAACATTTCTACCTCACGCGTGACTACCAACATGGTACATTACACCCCCCCCCCTCCCTTGGAGGGAAATCCCTTGTCTGTCTCAATATCTGGATACGACACTGAATTTAATCAGATCCGGATACTGTAGGAACAATTCCCGATGACATAGTAGAACGCCCTACGAAGTTGCCTCTTCCTAACTGACAAGCGCCGTTGCAGCAAAAGAGTCTCCGGAATCCTTCTCGGAATAGCTTGTACTTGAGGGCGTAGTTGAAAGGGTTTATGCTCATGTTCAGGTAGGCGAGAACGAGCGTGAGGTGTAACCACGTGCCATTAAAATATAAAGGACCCCCGAAACAGTGCTGCAGGAAGGTCAGGTGATTTGGCATCCAGCAAACGCTGTACATGATGAAGACAGCCAGGAAAGTGACTGTGACGTTACGGCGAACTGTCTCAGATGGAGCTTGACGTTTCTGTGGTTGATGATGTGGCTGTTGCTGCTGCAGCGGCTGCGGGGAAATTACCTGGAGGCGGCCCTGCACCTGTGATAAGCCGGTAGACGCACCTTCGAATCGAGCTCCGCTTTCGTCAGGCAAGACCTGAAGGTGAGAATTTTGCTGAGGTTGAGCACAAGGTTGTCCATCGTGGGGTCCTTGGTGGCTGGTGTTGGCATTGGAGCCTTGAACTCTTCGTTGTTGCTTACGAAGCAGATAGACGATCCGCGCGTATACCACGGCCATGAATACGAACGGGATGAAGAACTCCCAGAAAAAGAGCGTGATGCCAACTGCCGCCAACGCAACATGGTGTCCAGCACGTTTCCTGCACACTCCTTCATCGTTGTAGCTATCACCAACATGGTAGAAGTAATGCAGAAGAGGTGCTATTGTCCAGCAGAAGAGAATCATCAAGAGGGATGTACGCCTCTTAAATCTGATGGAGTAGACCACTGGGTACGAAACAGCTACGAAGCGTTCAAGAGACATCGTACAGAGATTGTAGGTTGACACGACAAAGAGCATCCATAGAAGGCTTTCAGCCACCCACATGCGACAGACGAACTCCCCCCAGCCACCCGCCTTGGGAATATTGGGATAAGGTAAGGTGTCCCTGAGAATCAAAATGACAGACGTTATGTCGTCGATGAAAGCTTAGTGCAGGATGAGAAGATTGGTGTTGCCGCTTCTCGACCACACCAGCGTACTTGCGATTACGACACAGACCAGAGTGTTGCCGAACGCGCCGACGAAGCCAATGATGATGAAGACGACAGAGAAGAACTGCTGTTGAAAGGATTCTGATTCTTCCATCGGATCCGCGCTGGTTGCCTACAAAGTCATGTTTTCCGTCGCCACATTCATGATAATTAAGGGTTGTGGCAGTTTCAGTACTCGTTTAAAAATTTGACGAACAAGAAATCACTGGTTACTTTATGAAATGTATAATATGCAGTTAGCATAGGTAACCTTAACCGAATACCTTGCACGGTTCTGAGCCTAGTTCAATCAGTGAATGCTTAAGCTAGGATCACGAAGAGAAATTTATACAAATTTTAGATGGAATTAAGGGTTACGTTACACTTATTTTCTTCAATTGTAAAAGGTTCTAGATGAAGGGGGGGAATTGGGTTATTAATCCCCCCTCACAAAAACATATATATATAATTATATTCAAACCCCCCAGTCCGCCAAATTGTTAGCTTCAGATTAAAAAAAGACACATGTAGACAACCAATACAAGATCCCCGAACCCCCCTTTTAAAAAACCGTCAAGCTCACCCATTTTTTCTTGGTTTTAATGCAAGATCCTCCAAGTTCTCTCCCACCCCCCCCCCCCCCCCCTCCTCCCCATTAAAATACTCTTCTAGGAATTACTCCTGATTATCTTGTCAATTGACATGTCAAAGAATGGTGAGCTTGATAGGAGCTTTGAATCTATTGACGGTCATCTTGGCAAGACGAAGACGAAGACAAACAAAAGGGATCATGCAAGCATAATTCGTCCCTGAATACGCATCAATAAATCGGACTTTGTCTTGAGCGCTCTCAATCTAACGACTTGTCGATTCGACTGCTATAGAAATATGAAAAATCCGCTAAGGATGTTAAACAGGATAATTCTTTACATAACAAAGTGTAATAGTGAGTACCTAAATTTCATTCGGCAGAAATCTTGTTTACATGAACAAAGTCGTTTGACGTAAGATGAGGCGAGAATGTGTTGGGGCTCCGTTTTATCAAGCCTTTTCTTTTAGAGGCATTCTTACCATTTGTTTTGTATTCTTAGTTATAATAAATGCTTTGTGTATTTGATTTTAAATGATTGAACAAAGTAAACTGAACTGAACTGAATATATTATAGGCTGTATTTTCTGCATCTGAAAGGATTAGGCAGACTGGATAAACTGTACGGCAAAGCTTTCACGCAAATAATATAATAATTAAGCTGTAAGCCTAAAGGGCCTAACTTCTAGAGGGGGCTTGGGGTTCAACCCCCCTCCCCCTATTCCTTCTAAATTTCTTGATCATGAATTAATTTAAGTAAGGCAGGTCTGGAAAATGAAGACAAAAACACTCAAGCTCCCCTAAAATGCTCAAGGCCCCTATCATGGCTTTATCATTGTTTGAGATCCGCTCCACGTAACGTTAATTACCTTTTCACTATTATAGTTCTTTACACAATCTGATTGACTTGAAAGGAGGAAAGGAGTATAGAATTCAGATATCTAGAACATGTAACCTTTAAAATGTGCGGAGAGCTAGAGAAGTTATCTCTATGAATGCAATGTATAAAAACGACGCAAATAAGATAATAATAAAGCTGTAGGCCTAAAGGGCTTACATTCTAATTTCCTAATTTCCTAATTTCCTTGATCATGAATTTATTTAAGTAAGGCAAGGCTGGAAATGCAGGTCTATCATGCCTTTATCATTCTTTAAGTTGAGATATCTAGAACATCTAACCTTTAAAATGTGCGGAGAGCTAGAGGAGTTATCTCTATGAATGCAATGTATACAAATATATTAAAAGATATACTGGCTGTGTCAAACTTCCTAGATACTTTCAGTAGAAAGTTGAGTTTTAATTTCTCTTTACAAATTTTAACCTCAATGACGACAGTCGAGTGGACAGCTAAATTATGCATTTTTGTTTTAATGACCTTTATTAAAATGTGTGCATGCGGGAATAAAGGTTATTTTTTACTATTGAAATGCATCAACTTTCCAGACAACATACACACGCACACACACACACACACACATACGCACCCACGTGCATACACACGCACCCACACACACGTACATACACACACACACGCACACACGCACACGCACACACACATAATTTTTTCAAATTTTCGAGGGCCCCCCCCCCAAAAAAAAAAAAAAGTGCTTCGCGGTTCGAGTCTCGAGGCATTGGTGTCCTTTGGCAAGGCATTGATCCACATGTGTCGCTCTCCATATGAGGACTACCATTCGACTGGTTTTAAAATTATTTGGAACAGGTATCAATTTGCTTAATACTGACAGTGTATTAATTCCGAAAGAAAAGAACAGAAGTAAAATGTGGGGTACCCCGGGGATCTGTTTTAGTACCATTCCTTTTCGTGCTATATATAAATGATATACCGAACTTTTCATCTTATATCAAATTTCGTTTGTTTGCCGACGATTCAAGCTTGTTTTAATAAGATATCATCAGCTCCTGCTCTATGGATTTGTTTACCCTTAACCATTTTATAATAAATTTGTCTTGATACGTTTAAGAAAGCCCTAAAGAATTACCTCTTCCTGCAGTAGTAATTCTGCTTCAGGTAACCAATTTTATAATCTGCACCTCATCTATGACAATGATGATTTATGCTGGCTATCTAGAGGAGATGCAAGCCTTTTCGGCTTCGGCGTACCCCTTGCTTCACTCCTGTTCCTGAATGCAATCTTGTTCATTGACACCACACAATATTGTATATTTTATAACCTCAAACGGTGTCAGGATTATAAATTGACCCGTATAGTGAGCGCATTTGGTAATGATTTTAATAAAAATGATAGCAAGATAAATAACTGGTTTAATTCCCGTTACGGTCCTCATTTCCAGTGCACGATGTATCATTCGTTCTCAGACAAGTTGCAAAAAGTTTATCCATCTAACATTTATAGATTTGATTGACGTGAATTTAGTTAGAATTGTGATAAAAGGGAAGGCTATTTGTAGGGGTGTTTGTATTCATTCCTCTTCTCTCCCTTTTTTTATCATATCACGCGTATTTCTATCTCACACCTCCTTCAATCTTATTTATGACACCATCACTCGTACATCTTTTTCTTATTTCCATCTCCTTCCCTCTCTCTCTTTACCCTCATCTTACCCTCATCTTACATCCTCTTTTCATGCCGTATCCCTCGCTACCCGTTATCCTTTTTACATCCCACAACCATTCTTTATACCGTTGAAGTACATTCCCGCATCTTCTTTCACTCTTAAGTCCTCGTACAAGCTCTCTTTCTCTCCTCTTATTTTCCTATTTTCTTTTCTAGCATGACTTTTATTCATGCTTCAATCATTTCTAAGTTATATAATATACGATGTACACCGTTGTAATGAAAAGATGTTTACAAAATTCAATGATTCAATGATGTTTAATTCATGAATACATGACGAATAAAATATTGTTCAACCATGAAACAATTGTACAAACTGGTAGATTTATTTAGACAGTGTCTATGTAAACGGAAAGAGAGACAAAGAGAGAAATAGAGAGAGAGAGAGAGAGAGAGAGAGAATGAAAGGAAAGGGGATAATGATTGAATGACACTCTCGTTAAAATACACGCTACATACTACAAGTAAAATTATATACAGAGTTTTTTAGAACATGTTATGCTAAAAATAAAATACAAGTTTTGAAACCAGGTAAACGTGATGACGACGTTGAATATAAAAGCCAAAGAAACCCCGCACCATTATCTATAAACATAACAATTTACAAAAAACCTTCATAAGTTGAAGATATAAGTGAAATGGAATATGAAGATTTCATTCTTGAAAAAGGTTCAAGCCTGGTTTAGATTTGTTCATATCTTCGATTTGTTCATCTCGTCGATATGAAAAATATATGAAAAAATGAATTGACTATGAAAAAAATAAATAATAATACACTAGACATTTTGAACCGAGGTAAACGTGATGACGACACTGAATATAAAAACCAAAGAAACCTCGCACCGTAAACTATGAACGTAACAACACTCTCGTTAAAATACAAACTACATACTAAAAGAAACAAATATATACAGAGTTTTTTTTCGAACACCTACTACGTTAAAAAATAACAGTTTTGAAACGAGGTGAACGTGATGACGACGGTACAGATACGAGCCATAGCGAATATATAAACCAATTAAACCTCCTACTGAAATATATGTACATAACAATTTTTTTGTTAAATACCTTCATAAAGCTAAGATCTAAACAAACGAGTAATGAATATTTCATTCTTGAAAAGATTCAAGCCTGGTTTCGATCCGTTCATTTCTTCGGTTTGTTCATCTCTTCGATAAAAAAAAACATGTGAAAATAGCAAAAATACAGTTGACATTTCACTCTTTAAAATGTAACGTGGCATAGTGTAAAACTATGGTGACTGAAAAGAAGAAAAACAAAAAAAAAACATTAAAAAAAAAATCCAATACATTCAAATAGTATCACGGCGGGCAGTGTCTGTATTACAGCCTTACGGTAACTCTATGAATTTAAAATGGTAACCAATCGGGGGAACGAGGACTAGTTTCGCGGCCTTTTTTCTTTCTTTTAGATTTGATACTAAGGGGTTTAGATTGTGGAGTAAGTGACACACCCGGACTCGCTGTAGAACTGGTAGACTCTATCCCACGTTTCAACCGTTGGAGTTTGCTTCTTCTTTGAGGATTGCTCACGATCGTTTCGGGCAGGTTGATGTTGGCCAAACCACGGATAAAATGTTCACTGCCACTCGGTGTATAACCCCGCCGTTCTCTGAATAAATCATAGACCAAGTCACACATATTCGTGTCCATCATGCGTTGACCGCGGAGAAGGAGTTCCCCGCTACCTGTCCATTGAATATCACCGTGTTGTTTCATTTTGTCTAGGAGTTGCGTAGCTCTTTTCACATACAGTTTCGGTACATGTTGTAGGATGTCACGTTTTACCGTATTCTCTTCTTTCAAATTGGGCGGTGTGTCCGATGCAGGAGTGGATGGTGAATGAGGGGCGTTTTTAAGTTCGATGGCGAGCGGTTGTTTCAGAGAATCCGTGGCATGGAGATATTGGCGGAGGTATTGGGAATAGAGTTGTGCTTTTCCGTGAAGATCGAGATCGTCTCGTTCAAGAACCGTTCTAATCTGCTCGTCCAGCGCGTTGATTTGTTTCTCTTTCACCGTGGGTTGTGGGGTTTGCAAATTTCGTAAAGTTTCTTGAGGTACCAACACCATTTTCCGTGTGTTTTCCATCCGTATTCAGCGCTATTTACCACCGGCGACAAGGTTTGAAAGTACACCCAAGACGGGGCCCACCAGTCTGGAAAGAAGAGGAATGAAGAAACCTCCTCGCTGCGGGTGATGATGCGTTTTCTTTCCTTTAGAGGTGTCTTTCGGTCCGCTAGTTTACGGAGATGGTGTTTGTGTTTGGCCAGTGAACGTTTGTGAACGGGTGAGAGTTAGACGTTTCCGCGAAGCACGTTGACGACACATTCGCAGATGGCATTGATGAGACCTCTGTCCGCAGTCTTGAGGAGCTGACGTCGATGTTTTGCTGAACAATGGGCCAAAGTCTTCAGAAGAACGGCATGTGTCCGTACACGTCGAGACATCGTTGTTAAACTAAACCCCATAGACAGCTCGTTGATATTTTATACTTTTGAATCGTATGCGAATTGAGTCTCTCCGGGAAAAATGTTCGTACAAAGGCGAAAGTCCTCGGGTGTGTCGGGTTTGAGATCCACAAACAAATAACCCCATTTATCTTTCGTAGCATCGTTATAAGCTTCTTGGAAAAATTTAATACGCCTAGGATACATTTGTTTACCAAGACACGTTATTTGCAATTTATCCCTACAATTTTTAAAAAGGCAATAATATTGTGTATTAAGGGAAATGGTCCTCGACTCCTTACCACGGTGAAATAGATTTTGAGTTATATAAATGACACTAACGTTCCTATGGTGACAGCCTTTTGTAAACAAAACGGACACCCTTTTATCGCCGGCGGCAACATCCATCAAATCGTCTATAACAAATAAGGTTGGCCTTTCAGCCGATGTAAAATCGTTAAAATCGGAAGGTAGATTTTCATGAAATTCAATGTTTGGAATGGACCGCCGCATGTTTGTATAACACGGCTGGTACTCGCTGTAAAACCACACTATTTTTTTCGGGGGTGGGTTGATCATTTTTGAGGCATTTTCAAGGAGCCGTTTCACAAATTGTGTTTTACCCGAAAAACTCGGTCCAACTACCATGCATGAAAAACTATGTTTTAACAGCGTGTCCATATCGGACGACTCTGGTTTTATAATTGAATGTTTATCGCTGTATGAAGATGCTGTCAGATACACAGATAGGGGAAAAAAGATAAAGGTTAAGGCACATCGGTTTATCAACAAACGTAAAAAGTGAACGTGATGCTTTTAACGAATTTTTACCAAGAGATGTGGGTACAATTATAATATACAACTACCCTATTTAATAAGAAGAATGAATCAAAAATAACATATTCAAAGCAGAGGTCAAAGTAAAATATATAAACGAAGATATCGTACAAAATATACAATATGACCGGAGGTCCTACCGGTCATCCAGTTGCAAAAGAACTAACGTTCTCGTTAAAATACGAGTCGTTTAAATAGAAATTAGAATCTGTTTCGTTCATCGGATTGTTGTCCACGATTAATAGTTCAACATAAAAGGTTAGGAAAAAGAGGAATACGAACAATGCCAACACATAGACATTGCGAGTGGTATTATTGCCCCTCATTGCTTCACTAAACAGTACTTGTAAAATTCCCATACGATCACGATCCATCTCGCTTCTTTTAAATAACGCTTAATTGTTGCGATAGAGAATACAAAATGTACCGTCTTTTCCGGGGTTCTTTTTACAAATGATAGTAATTACTCACGCCTGCAATTTATATACATGTACGAGGAATATCGGCGTGCCCGTAAGGTAGTGTACTACCACCATCCAGACAGACCCTCTTGGTAAAAACAACCCTGTAGTCTTCTTTAGTCTGTTTTGTGTAGATTGTTTTGTTTTTACTGTCCCTTAATATTCTGGATTCGTGGATGATTTTGGTTCTGCAAGGAACTCCCTGAATGAGTTCCTTCATGGTGTCGTGGTTGATGACCATGGAATTGGCAGCATTCAAGGTAAAGCCTCTCACTTTACAGACCGTATTCCCCTTGTTCGAACGATAGCTGTAATTTTTTGGCCCCGCGCATAACCATGTTTCTATGAACTCGTCACCCGTTTCGTCGATCTCATCAGTGAGGTCCCCTACAAAATCGCCAGTGGTAGGATCAAGGTGTTGAACAAGAGGGTCTGTCCTGAAAACGACGCTATCGGTATCGTAGTATAAAACCCTATCACCTAATTGTTCAAGTACAGTGTACAACTTAAGTCGCGCTAAAGCGGTTGTGAAAGAGGCTAAGATAATATTTGTATTCACATTATGATCGACGAAACCTTTTGCCATGGTATGGTGTACCTCGATCAAATGTTCATTCAAAACAATAATATCCTGCACGACAATAGATTTGTCATTCAACATGTCTAATAATTCCGCGCTTGTTCTAACAAAAACGGTCTTTCTCAAATTGCTTCTTTCGGCAAACTTTCCCCAAAGTACATTGATAATCGATTTCGAAATAGCACGCAAGCCGGGATTTTTTTCGATTTTTGCCGGATCCAGAGCGATACCCTCATGTTCGAGGTAATTCGCGATGTATCGCTCTTTGTCTGACGCTGTGACGACATGAGCGGGGTAACCCGAGGATTCTTGCTTTATTTTCATGAATTTGTCGATGTAAGCGGCAAATAGCCCACCTTCGCGCTTCTGACGATTGTATTGTGCAGAAGCTGGAAAGTGCCATACTTCTTCTAACTTCAAGTTAGAATACCCCATTTCCATTGTTTTTTTAAACTCTTCCGACACCCACGTCCCCTTTAATTCGCGCTCGCTGTCGCTATGGGTACAAGGTCCTTGGTTTAAAGATGTAGTGCATGTTCTACATAAGGTGAAAGTCAACTTACCCCCCGAACGGAAAGGCAAGACAGGGTGAAACAATTTCTTTGGCGGTAGATTTGACGAGGCCAAAGATGCTTTCTAAGGGAGGGAAATTCGAGTGCATGATGGTGGGGTGACCGATGGGGTATTTGGCAGATTTATTGATGAAAGGGTAGAGACTTGTAAAGTCGTAATATTTGATCTTTTCACCTGGTTTTGCCTGGTAGAAAAGTGAACATTCACCCGTCCTCCCTCCATAAAAAGAATCCCTGGGATTGAGTGGCTCCCGAAAGACGTCTTGGAGGTGTGCAATGTGGGGGTTGACATCCGGATATTTCCGTATTTCTTTCCATTCACACTCCCACGTGTAGCACACGGTGTAACCAGCATCTTTCAAGAGCTTGATTATATGCATCGTCTCTTTGTATAATTGTCCCGCTGTTTTGCCTAGCTTTTTGTTTTTGAACCCCGGTCTGGGAAAGCAATTGGTACACCCATGGTAGAAACAGCCTAGAAATTCCCAGATGTATTTCTTTCCATCCTCCCCCTCCCCATACCCGTCTACATAACGACCATGCACTCCCCCCCCCCCCCCCCCGTTGAAGTGGTGTTTAATGTCAATACCACTTAGCATTGCCTCGTGGTGTAACCACTCGCCCGCCATAAGAGATTGGTTCTTTGCGCGCGCGTAACCGTCCTGAGGGATAAGCGCTATCGTTTTGGGTTTAGATTATTATTACGAAACAAAAGGTTGCAAGCACTGGGGAGGGTTAAGCAACGTAAGAAAGGGTCGATTCCACCTTCGTTTGTCTTTGTCATACTGATGTATTTGAAATTGGCGCGGAAAACCTTACAACTTTGATGTAAGATGTGAGCGTCACTTTGACAATAGTCGAGCATTTCTTTCTTGAAATCGAAAACATAGTTTTCTTTGAACAGCGCGTCGTACCATGAATGAAATTCAATCAGGGCACTTTTCCCCCCATACTTCCAACACCGTAGAACTTTTTGTCTGGCAAAGGTCCTACGTAATTTGCATTTGCAGCGGTGTTGAAAAGATGGGGAAAGTGCCCTTTCTTCATTTTATCAAGGCCGAAGGTTTTTGGCAGTTTTGAGAGGGCCATCTGAAAGAAGTTCAAGGAGTCTTTGACTTCCATTTTAGGGTCTTTTGTTTGGAGGCTTATGATTTTGGCACCGTTCAGTATGACATGCGGTTGGACTCCTTGTTCTACCAGATGATTCAGTAAAAAGTAGGTATCATACGCCTTGGCATTGTGCGCTATGGCTACCGATTGATGGTTTTCAACAGAAAACAACCACTTTGAAAAGTCAACGAGGGTGGAATCGCCCGAGAATGCGATGGACCTTCCGTCCGGAAGGCCACATCGTTCGCAATGCTGGTTTGCGTGATGCTTACCGTCCATACAATTTACACACTCCCAAGTGGCATGAACATAATTTGGAACATGTAAACCCGTTTCCTGCGTGCATTCGAAATCGAAAAAAATGTACTTTGTAGGGAAATCTTCCTTGCTTTTTCCTGTTTTTTTCTTTTTGGCGCGACGCGTGGAAGGCTTTGCATTTTCTTGTTGGAAAAAAGGACTTTGTGGGGGTACCTTCATATAGCATTTATGATAGCGGCCATCTACTGTCATTTAGCAGGTATTATATTTCATGTTTGAACATTTGTGAGTCGCCCTTTCAATGCCTATCAAGTCGGTGTCGAAAATTTTCTCACAACTTTGACATTTGAAGTTTCTTTGGCAAGCGGTTTTACCATCAAAAATGTGAACGCTATGCATTTTAAAACAACCTTCCGTAAGAAAAGTCACGTTGCATTTAACACATACAAGGGTTGTGTTAACGGTCTCACGGAAAGTATCGCGATCACAATTCGTCGATTGACAATCTAAACACATTCGACAACACCTGTGATATCTCGGATCGCGATACGTCTCGTGACACTCTGTACACACAAACCTGGCACATAGAAATGCTTCGTGGTTCACTATCAAATCGTAGTGATTGCCCGTCAAATATAAAAAGAGGGGTTCACATGTCGGAGGACCCGCATAAATAGGGACTTTTAGATTTGTACGTTGATAGCTTTGACTGCAACGTGTGACGTCATTTTAAGGCACTGCGCATGCGTCACGTCGTCTTAGTCGGCGATCGAGAGGGTGTCAACCTTGATTTTCCTAAATCTAGTACGGTACTAGTATATGCCGCGTGCGCATAAAATATACAGTTCATCAGGTAGACAAAGGAACATCCCTTCCCTGCTATTATGTACAAATGTGTAGAACAGGTGTCACATGCATATTCACCTGTTTTACACATTTTTACATAATAGCAGCGAAGGGATGTTCTACCACAGCAAAAGGCCATTTTCGTAATGTAACCAAATTTAATGCATAGGTCTTTGCGAAGTGCCTCAGTACAAACTATTTCATTCACCTGATAAGAATAATAGTATTTCAATAGACAGAATCCTAACTGCATACATTAGTTGTTGCCAGGTTGGACAAACATTATACCTACCTAGCAACACTTAATATATGCAGTTGCATTCTGACTATTGAAATACTATTATTCCTATCAGGTGAATGAAATAATTTGTATTGAGGCACTTCACAAAGACCTATGCATTAAATTTGGTTACATTACGAAAATGGCCTATTGTTGAGAGTAGAATGAGGAACTGTATATTTTGTCCTCTTTCTTTGTCTGTGATGTTCATAGTGTTACTTCCTGCATGCATGTATATCGTCGAGTGCAATCTAAAAGATTTCTAATTGTAGTCAACATGGGCAGTTGAGTACGTTGACACGCATCATCAGTCGGCGTTCGTCGTGTTCTCGTCCACTCAATCTAAAAGTCCCTAATGAGAGCTTCTTTACGGCGACCCCTATAAACCATCAATCTATAAGCTGGTGAAAGAACAGCTTGAAAGGCATTGTATTGACTACTATCGACCTCACCTTCTGGTACACTTGCCAACCTGTGCAAAGCACGCGCCTCGGATAAAAAGCCAGCCGGTGAAACGCGATCGTTCCTAGACCAATTTCGGTACTTTTGATGTTTTAGTTTTTGATATTTTGCAATGAGGATGGCTTTCGCAAAACACATACCATCATCACCCGCGGGAACTGTGACGATAGATTTTTTTCCAGAGCAGCTAGAGTTGCGGATAAGCCATCAAACTTGCGCGCACGACCCCCCGCAGGGTTCACAACATGATGGAATCGAATCGTGAATCCGGGATTGATAACAAAATCCTGGTTGTTATTGAGTACCTCTTCGATTCGATCCAGAATTGCGTCTATATCGAAATCCCTCACGATGGCCCAGGGAAAGGCGATGGGGACGTTTAATTGAGCAGACACCAGTACGAGTCTGACATAGTCTCGCTCCGATGTATTTGCCAATATCAAAGTCCTAAGTTCATCGAGAGACGAGCGAATGTATTCAATCATGCCTTCGCTCGTGGCAATGGGTTTCGAATCACTTTTAAAGTCATACCATACCTCCCTAACCCCAAAACGTTTTGACATCCTCTGGTCAACAAACACCCATTTTGGAAAGGATAGTAAAGTACCGGGTATATCTGAGAAAATGTCATCTTCTTCTTTTTCCTCCTCCTCGGGGTATATATCGATGGAAGGGGCCGTTGTGTTTTTTTTTTTTTTTTTTTTTCCCACCGGTTGAATTGTCAAAGTGTTTGCGTTTCCCCCCAATTTGTTTTTTTTAAACCCATTTTGCACATTATTGGGTGGAGGATTTGGGTAATCCTCTTCATCGGAAAAGAAGTAAAAAAATTAACGTGGGGTGGAGGCACATTTTTGGTACTATAGCGCGCTCCTGGGCCATCGTGATGGGATGGTGCTGGGATTTCGCGAGGTGCAATTTGTGGCGTTGCAATTTCAGACTCGACAGAGCCACGCGCTGATTGTCCAGCGTTAGCGGGTGTATCGAGGACATGGTCACTATTATTGGAAGAACCCACATGTCTTGGTAAAAAATCGTTAAAAGCATCACGTTCACTTACCCCGTTTGTAGTACCATGATGACCCGGCCCCCCCACTCAGTGTTATTTAGGGTACGCATATGCGTGTTCCAACCGACCCCCCCCCCCCCCCTTTTCAGCAAAAGTCCGGTGTGTAAAGTCAATACGGCTCGACCTTTTTCTTTTGTATACGAGCCTTTTTCAGCATCCCCCCCTTTTCAGCAAAAGTCCGGTGTGTAAAGTCAATACGGCTCGACCTTTTTCTTTTGTTACGAAAAGGACATTTTGGCAACACGCATGCGGTCATTTTGAAACCTGAGTGGGGGGGCCGGGCATGATGAGCGCGGCTGGTGGATAAAGTTGCACGGCGAACCCCATCCCGTACACTTTCTGCGGCTTTTTCAACCGTAGATTGTAATTGAGAAGATGAAAGAGGAAAGAAGGATACAACCAACTTTCTCAATTTCTCCTTAAAATTCAATGAACGTTGAGAGTTAAATTCGTGGGAAGACATATCGGTTAAAAAAATGATAGAACACCCTAACAATAAATGACACTTGGCCGATAATTAATACAGACACCTTAAGACCCCGCCGTGAAATGGTGATCCGTGGGGAGGGGTTACGGTATATCAGGTCGAGGAAGACAAAAGAAGTCCAAACAGGTCCACACATGAACGATCTTATTGAAGACTAGTTTTAAAACGTTTTGTTTACGTCTGTAAAGTTTAATGACTTGGTTTCATTAAACCGTCCCGTCGAGGTCTGCGGCGTTCTTTGGCTTCATTAAACCGCCCCGTCGAGGTCTGCGGCGTTCTTTGGCTTCATTAAACCGTCTCGTGGAGGTCTGTGGCGTTCTCTCTCACCTCCCTGACACATTTGTTTACAAATATCGCGCGGCAAAAGGGATGTGTGTAGCGTTTGACCGTTGCAAGGGGTCCCTCTATCAATCCTTTCTGTAATAAGACTTTGTCGAAATAGGCTCGATCATGCGTGACGTTGTCGACAGGGTCCTTACGTATTTAGTCAACTTCCCACTCGAAAGAACCAATAAGCTCATCCCTGTGAGAATAAAATGTCTGCCACGTTGCCGCGTCCATCATCATACCATTTGCGGACATCCGTATACTATCTCGTTCATTGTTAGGATGTAGGAACTTTCGCAGGTTCATATACACCTGTCCATCGATTTTACACACGCGTGCATGGAGGGATGTTTTGTTTGTATTTTGTCAAAAATGTCCTAGCGCCCCTGGATAATCGGAAGTCAACGATATTGTCGTTATGAGGGGCATTTGCAGCACCGATTACTGCGTCGTTGATTTCATCCATATGTAACTACCAGGAAATTTTGAAACTCGTCGTCAATTCTCGCTACCCTAAATAGGTACGAAAATCTCGAAATTCGCGAGACGAGGTAATTTTCACTCTCTCGGGTCGTCACTACAACTTCCGGTATAGAGTCCCATCCCGCTGGCGCTAGCGCCTGTGTTCGCTGTGCAGAGTTTTCACGCACGCTAAAATCGATGCCAATCAGTGTAATTTGTACAAAAGAAAACCATCGTCACTGATGTCAAAAGACGCAAAAAACAACGAATGAAATGTTCAAATAAACGTTGAAATATTTGCGAAAAAAAAACAAGACCGAGCAGACGACATATTCGGTGCATACACGTTGTGTGGCGACGGCGTTTTACATTTGCGCTATCGCGCCTAGTAATATAGCGCCTGCACAGGAAGCTGTAATGTCGAAAAGCTATCCCATAATGCAATGCGCGTTTTCAGGATTTTCCCCGGATCTCGGCAGAATCGCTATTTGGGGTAGCGAGAATTAGAACTAACGAGGAACCCCCACATACACTATGAACATGACAGACAATGAAAGCGGACAAAATATACAGTTCCTCATGTAGACAAAGGGACATCCCTTCACTGCTATTATGTACAAATGTGTAGAACAGGTGTCACATGCATATTCACCTGTTCTACACATTTTACATAATAGCAGTGAAGGGATGTTCCTTTGTCTACCTGAGGAACTGTATATTTTGTCCGCTTTCATTGTCTGTCATGTTCATAGTGATACAACCTCACCCCCTACTCGGTTAAATTGTCTAAAATGGACGAACAATGACCCACGATATAATATAATAGCAAACGCTTTCATTCCTCTGTCTTCCGAAAGAATGGCATGGAATATTCTATGGGCAATACATCTACGTCGATAAAATCGTGTCCCTAATTCAAGTCCCATATCGAGAGTTCAATATTTACGGTCTTGTATGGGGTCGTACTCGGTTGGCTCGGTGTACCCGGTGTACTCGGTAGACATGATGCTTTGAAGAATAGTCTCGGTTTGCTAATGTAGCGTAATGTAAAAATATCACTTAAGGTATCTCATATTTATAGATGGGATAGTAGCCTTTCAATATCCACCGGTGTAGACACCGACAGTTTAACATGGAGGAGTTCACCCTCTCCCCTTTGATACGACCAGACACCATGGCCCGAATTCACAAAGCAAGGTTTGATTCAGACCAAGGTTTGAGCTCAAACCTTGCTTTGTGAATTCGGGCCCATGTGTATAGGTGCTACCCGCTTAACCCTGCAATCAAATCAACGTTGTATTGTTTTTTGTTCTCGCTGTATATTCTTTAATCAGACCGTCTAGGCTATAGCAGGATGGTACGTTGTGTTTTCGTTCTTGTTAAACATGCGTGGATTAGACCGTCTGTGGTATAACAATAAAACTTCTTTAACAAGTCTTTCAAAGAGTAATTGCCATTTGAAACAGCGAGACGATCGCTGAAATGTTTAAGCTGTTCTCCTCGGTTTCTTTCAAAGAGTAATTGCTAATTGTAACATGTTACACCGAGATGATTACTGTCGTAACAAGCTGTTCCCCTCGATAGATGCCTGCGTTGATTTTCTTCGTCACCGTTAGAAGAGATTTAAAGCTACTCGCTGGCAGTGTAATCCCTTTGTCGGAAAAAAAGGCCTCCTGAACCATAAAACTCACGAATGTCAACGTACACCTTCCCCTGAAAACTCCTCACTGTTGCATATTTTGGTCGTTTACTATCACCGCCTATATTAAACTTACAAATATCCATACCACTGGAAGTAGCCTCGATGGCGGGGGGTTTGCTAGCCACGGCGATCTCATACTCTGGTTTGGGTTGTCCATGCACAGCTTTCTCTTCAAAACCCTCATCCTTCTTTATATCACGCAAGGCGGTCGTTGGCACAGGGTCTGTGTACGCATGCAAGTCCATTTTAACTCGTTTTCACGAGAGTTGTCCCTCGTCGGTGACATCGACGTCGAGCGTAATGAATTGTAATAGCTGTACGTCGTTGATGGGAGGTCGGGATGTTGATATGACAAGCGTGTCCGATTCCCACCTTTATAACTTCGGCCTCCTTTAATGATTATGCAATTTTCTATATTTAGAACTTTAACGCTCTTGTCCATACTTGTTTCGTAAAGAACGTTTTTCTTACGTTTACAATTTCTTTACTTTTCTCTTGTTTAAGGATTATACATGAAATTTCTTGTTTTGTACTTGGCCAAATTCATGGTCTGTGTCGAGGCTTGTCGCATGGATGACGTCATTTGGTCGTTGTGCAACACCATGACGTCATTTGAACCGGCGTACCAATGACGTCATTTTTTTTGTCAAGACCTACGTCATTGTTTATAATCCCCCTATTGTTTTTAAGGATCATCTTTTCATAACTCTTTCATACGTGTATAATCCCTTCGTCACTAATCCCTCGCGTTATAATCCCTTCATATATCATCCATACATTTATAATACATCGTTGATATTACGTAGCGAGGTAATCCCTCCCTTGTCTTTCATTTCTTTAATCCTCTTTCCTTCATATTCTGTTGTTATCACGCTTTCAATTCATTTCATAATTTATTATCCGTTAATAACGGTTAATCCATAATTAATACTTCATATTTTAATCCATATTTCATATTTTAATCAATATTTCATATTTCATATTTCATATTTTCATAATTATTGATCCATATTTCCATAATTCATATTCCATTGTTTGTAAACAATATGATCATATCATAATTCATATTTTTATTGTTTGTAAACAATAGGGATTAGTATGGCGCTATACACCTATACTACTCACGTACACGTGCACATGCATACACTAACAAAATTAATCAATAAATTGACAAGATAAAAAATCGCACTGGAACCTAAAGGGAACGATAAAGTCCATTTTGGTATTGACATACGCCACATTCTACATTCTTCAACGATTCAAAAGCTTTCTCTCTTTGTCTGCTTCACAATGAATTTAGAACTAAAAACAACATCAACAATCAACAGATGTTTTTTACTTTGAATAAGGGAGAAGGTATATCATTTCATTTAATCTCGTAGGCTATTAAAAATATATACCTATATAACTGGAGACAGCATCATTAATATTGTTACCTCTTGCTGTTTCTCCAGACTGCATTTGAAGTAGCAATTTATATATCCACCGAAAGCACCTCCAGCATCAACGATGTCATGGGAGAGCTTGACTGGGGTACCTCCACGGGTTGGTAGGGGGTAGGGGTACGTGGCTGGTAGATCGATCCCAGTCTTGCTGCTTCCGTTGATGTGGAGGTTGCAGTAACATGGGTAGGTGGCCGCCATTGCTCAATGTGTCTTCAAGCATTGGTATGGGGATGCCCTCTCCGCGGTTGGACACGGGTGTATTAAGTTCGATGGTAACACACTGTTTTATTTAGTAATTATTTATTTATTTGTTATAGTTTTACTTCAACAGGTGGTCTCGTTCAAGTTCATTTCTGAACCCGCTCTCCCAGAGAGCCCTGCTTTCACATAAAAACACGTACAATAAAAATATGAATTCAAAACATACATACAAAAGTAAAATATACATGGTATATACAATAATTCAACTAAAATTCATATAGATAAGAGAAAGGAAAACAAAGAAAGATTAAACACAGGTAACAAAAAACACACATTAACAATTATGAGGAAAAAAATACAACTATCAAATTGAGAAGACTAAATGAATGAAATATAAATAATAAAGGTCAAATTAACGTGAAAATATGTTTACAAGGGAAACTGAAAAGTGTTGACATTCTTTTTAAAACTTTGCAGCGACTTACAATTGTTAATATGCTAGGGTAATTTATTGTATAATTTAGCTCCTGAAACCGATAAGGTTTTCGTTTTAAAATTTGTTTTACATTTTGGAATGAATAATGGACTGTTTAGAGCATAACAAGTGGAATATAATACCGGTCTTTTACTCATACATGGATTTAGATATGGTGGTGATCAACGCTCAAAATACACGGGGGCGGTGGGCGATTCGCCCCCGTGAGCTCCACAATCGCCCCCGTCAGATGGTTCACGGGGGCGATTGCAAAATTAAAAATCGCCCCCGTGGAATTATAAAATAAAGATTATCTTTTCTGATATAACTTTAACACAATATTGAGTATCAATTTTCAAACCTTAAACCAATAAAATGGAACTAGATAGCGCTTTCTCTCCCATCTCTATGAGTATTACCGATACAAACAACAGAGCTCGCAGTGCAGCTGTAGTGCGGCCGTCAGCAGTGGCTATACTGCGCCGGTAGTACCGGTGTGCACTCTGACGCCCAATATCTGCTGGAGCTGGAGACGATCGCGCAAGGACTGAAACATGGAGAAGTTTTTCGTTGTGAAAAGTGTGAATCCTCTGAAATCTGGTTATTCTAAAAGATTAGCAAATAATGTAACTCGACCAGTAAATCAATATTGAGAAGAAGATCACCAAAGATGTTGCAGGGGCGGATCTAGGCGGTTTAGGGGGTTTATATAACCACCCCCCCCCCCCTCCCCCTTGGGCTGCCAAGTGAAAATGTGATGTGCATAGAAAATGCTATCATGTGTCATTGTGTCCAGACCTACACAGTATTAGTAGATGTCAGTAGATGCCAGGAAAATATCACTAATTAACGGGGGTTCAAAATAGCGCCAAAAAATCGCCTCGCCGCTTCGCGGCTCCTCGACGATGCTCCGCATGTTTGTAGATGCCAGGAAAACGGGGGTTCAAAATAGCAACAACAAAAATCGCCTCGCCGCTACGCGGCTCGTGGACGATGCTCCACATCGTATTTGGGTTACCCCCCCCCCCCCACCCTTAGCAAAAAGCTAGATCCGCCCCTGTGTTTTGGAAGGATATGGTAAAAACTAAAAGTAAAGAAAGAATGTAAATAAGGTTGCTCCGAATAATGAGGAGGACATTATGTGCAGAGCGGGAAGAAATGGAGAGAATGTCATCACGGAGATAAAAGTCAATAACACCTATGTAACAAGTAAATTTCTAAGAGGGAAAATGCCGACTTAAATAAATGATAATGATAAAATACCAAGGAATTTAGGAGTTTCATGGGTACCAATTCAATGAAAATTTGTATTAAAAAAGAGCCCCCGTCGGTACTAAAAGAGCCCCCGTGAGAGGGCTCACGGGGGCTCTTTTTTTTTTGGAAGAGCCCCCGTGGACAAAAAATTAATTTGAGCCTTGGTGGTGATAGGTCGTTTATGATTTTAAAAATCAAGATGCATTTCTGATATTTTATTCTTTCCTCTAATATTCGGCACGAAGAACTAATCGTGCATATCTATTTTGTAATTTTTGCAACTTTGTTAGATTTTATTTCGAAGTATTTCCCCATACTGAATTACAGTAGTTTAAATGCGGTAGGATAAGAGAATAGTATAATGTAATCAGATTCTTACTGGAAATATAATTGCGTATACGTCTAATGCAGGCAATCGTACCCGATACTTTCTTAACAACTTCTTTTACATGTAGCGACCATGTTAAACTTTTGTCTAGTGTTACACCTAGATATTTCATACTTTCGACTGAGTCGAGTACATTGTCACTGTAACGAATACAAATATTATTATTTTGAATTTTTCTTTTGGAACCAAAAAGTATTGTTTTTGTTTTTTTTTGCATTTAAAAACAATCCATTGTATTTTACCCATTTCAAGATACTGGAAAATTCTTTTTGGAGATTGTATTCACAAACTTTATAATCCTTTCCATGATGAAACACTGCCGTGTCATCTGCATATAAGAAAATCTTTGTCTTAGAATGGAGTTGCAGGTTGCAAATATCATTTACATAGAGGCAAAGAATTAATGGCCCCAGTATTGATCCTTGTGGAATTCATGATTTCACAGTTAGAAAATTACTCTTCGTCCCTTGCAAGAATACACATTGATGCCTATTAGATAAATAGGATTCGAACCACTCAAGTTCAACTCCCCAAATACCATACCATGTTGTGACTGCCTCAGGAGGAACTGTCCATCTGGTGCTGGTCGGGGAGAGCTGTAGGTGGTTGATAAAGAGGAAGATAGAAAAGGAGAGAAAGAGAGAGAGAGAGAGAGAGAGAGAGAATGGGAGAAGGAGGAAGGGGTGGTATAAAAGTGAGAAAATAGAGAGATGAAAGAAATGGATTTTTAGTAAAAGAGATGACACAATTTGGGAAAATACAATAAAGGGAGCTACAAAAAATAGAGAGGAAGGGAGGGGGATGGAAGGCAGATACAAAATAATGAGGGAGTAAAATAGAGAAGTAGACAAGTGATGGGGGAAGGGAAATGAGAGATAGAGAGAGACAAAGAGAGAGAGAGAAAAACAGACAGAAAGAAACAGAGAGAGAGGGTGAGTAGAGAGAAAGAGCTTTATGGGTATGTGCAGTATGGACAAAAAAGAAAAGGGAGAGATAAAGTTATTTAGATAGATTGAAAGAGACGAACAAGAATGTAAGACATGGAAAGAGAGGGAGACAGGGAGGGAGAGAAAGAGATAAAGAGAGAGAGAGAGGGGGGAGGGGAGGGGGTCAACGTGAACATGGCCGATATGACCTTTCCAACACTCTGTCATTCATTATATGACCTTGTTCTCTTGCTTTTCATCAACTTAATATTCCCAATGCCCCGAACCCCCTCCCCCATGAATGGAGCCATGCTTCGCCATTTACAATTCTCAAATAGTCTACCTATTCCATGACCATTTGAACAATGCAAAATTGATACCACTCACAAGGAGAGATAAAGTCGGTGAAAGGTAAATGTGGTTAAATACAGACAGCAGTAATTCATGTTTTTATTTCTTCTTCAGAAAAGTTGCCTTTCGTGCAGAGCGCTAAAATGCCGCTATTGAAAATCAAACGAGAGCATTGATTTGAAATGCAAACTCTATCGCTCTTCCGCTCTTACAGAATGGTGATGATTCAATTAAAAAGAGTTGCAACTAAAATGTCCACGGTTTACATTTCTTTGCAAGACCTGGGAATTCCCATTTGTCTGTGTTCTTGATATCATCATGCTCGCCAAATAACATGCTATCTTCTTTTTTCAATATTCCAAACCAAGTCTTAGGTATGATTTGAACGGCATGGATTTTTTTTTCAAGACTGTCATTTGTTCATCATCTTTACGTTCTGACAACACTTTCCAGGGGATATTGAAAACTAAATAACATTTTGTGATATCATATAATGGGTACCATTGTTATCTGTTCATTTTATTACCAAGAAGAAAGCTTAAACATTTTTATTAGATAGTTGTCATATAATTATGACTACTATCTTTACACATTTTTAGTGTCGGCTTAGCAAAAATATCAATGTAGAGGTATGAACAATTGAATTTCTTTCGGCATATTAACATAACATTCACCAATAAACACATTAGGGGACCTACTTAGCAATTCTAGACAAGTTTCAATTAATAAACACATAAAAGATGCTTCGAGCACCTCCATGAAATGTTGTGTCACTATGCTAGCAGAGTGGGAACAGAAAGAAAAAAGCTTCTAATAATTCGAACAACACTTTAAAAGCTGTCTATCAAAAGGTGACCAAGCAGAAACGTGAAAATCTCCTCTAGTAGATGTCATCAAAAATTATTGATTTTTCTGCGCGCTTGTCATATATGTGTTTGTTTTGGATTTTCTTTTCGTTGCATCACAGTTCATTATATATTTCGGACATGACCTTTTCCTCGTCTCGCTGTATGGAAAGGCGGGTCTGCGTGTTAAGAACTCCTACATATCGATCCTCTTAGAAATAGCCATTCAATAAAGTTATACCGAGAGCCATTTTTGATTACGCATCTAGAGATATGAATGAATTTCGCTTTCACTTCTTACCGATAGTGTCGATGAAAAGAAAGATGGAGCAATTTTGTCTTTGACTAAAAAAATCGTTTGCTGAGGGAAGAATGGTATGGCTCAAAATTGATTTTAAGTTTTTATTTGTTCCATATTTTACGAAAAATATAGACATACATATAAAATAGAAATTGTATATAAACATATATACGAGTCCTGTAGTATATTATGAGCACGTCTCAGTGATTCTCAATTCATATGATAGATTATTAAAGTAGAATGTGAGGAAGCTATTGAAAAGCAGTGCTTGTATATTTTGGATTTGAGCTCCTCAGTGGATCTCAGCTTAGTGTCTTTTTACTCTGACTACATCCTTTGGAATTCGTGTTTTCCTGCTTGATTTTCTGCATATTTTGTCTTTCACCTGCACACTAACTCTTCATAGCAGAGAGCGGACTTAGAAGATTCATCGAAAGTAAGGACAAATTTAATTTATGTAGCACTCTCTTAGTTTACTTTATTATATATTTACGTTCGTGATGTAAATTATTTCTACCATTGTTCTGTATCGCTTTGTGTTTTCAATTTGTATTTGAAATCCAACCTTCTGGTTGCAATGAATGAATAAATGAATGTTTTAAGGTATTATGTTCATCAACTCTTCCATGAATCCATTATATATATGTATATATATATACACACATATAATGATTACAACAATGGAAATATAAATCCTTAAATTTCACTTCTTCACTTTGACTGGTTTTAATTTATTTTCTCAAATGGGATTTCACGAAATAAAATTGAAACCGTCCTTATGAAAAAGTAAACTCCTGAGAATTTTTATTTCAATTGTTTTAATAATATTTTGTATATTACCGTAACGAAGGATTAGCTCAATTTAATTATTTGTTATTTGTAATCATAATTATATTTCCATTGTTAAATTTTACAGTTCATGAGTATGCTTTTTTGATGTGCTGATACAAAGGTTTTTTAACATGAAATCATCACTGACTATTATATCCACGAATTATATCAGTGTACTATATAGAATAAAAAATAAAATATTGATGACATTAACATTTGCATTCATATTTTCTCTGCAGAATTCAACCATTCTATGAACTTTGTGAAAATTCAGCATAATGTAATTTCTTTTTTTCTATATCTGTGATCTTAAGCAGAATCGGAAGAGGATTGGATTGTGATAATATATTTGGATGAGAAATCAATATGACCCCCTGTATCATAAGATTAAACAAAATGCTAACATGAATAGAAACGTTCTAACGAATTGCCTATTGATTACTCTGATAGATATACCACACAACACAATGCATCACGTTTTAGAAGTCTGCTTCCTCCTCTTCGCAATACCTCTGGTTGCGGACAAGAGAATGGGAAGTGCTGACATGATCGAGCTTATGAATTTCACCACAGGTGAGAACAAAAAGCGATAGTGAAGGCACCTGTGTGGGTGTGTGTGGGTTTGTGTGTGGGTTTGTATGTGTGTGTGTGTGGGGGGAGGGGTGCGTTGTGTGTAAGCCATGTGTAGGAAAAGAATCGTACTCAATCTATTTGGAAGCGAAAATCCATTTTATTCATTTCTCTTTTCAAATGAGCTCGTTTAAACTTCATTTCAGGAATTCATTTTTTCTGTAATACATTTTACTGTGAAAGTGTCTGACCGTTGGATGACTCTCTTTTCACTTTCTTTCAATCGTTCATTCATTAGTTAAACATGGAAACTTTATTTTGCTCACCTTGCTCACCTATTTGCCTTATACAGGAGCACAAACCAATCGATGATGTGATAAAATAACGTGACGTACATGAGATAAATATTTTTGTTTACGTCTTCATTCCTTTTTTTTTCAATTTAATTTTTCCTTCTCAAAATAATATTTCAAGCAAAACGGCACTCTTTAATTAAGCACTTTACTTTCAATATCCTCTGTATATGAATTATCCATAGGAGGATTACCATAGGAATTGTTAAAAAATTTACGGGAGAACATGCATCAAGTTGTTTCATATTGACAGTATTAATTCCGAAGTGTGGGGTACCACAGGGATCCGTTTTAGGACCAAATCATTTTCGTGATATATATAAATGATACACCGATCTCTTCATCTTATTTCAAATTTTGTTTGTTTGCCGACGATTCAAGCTTGTTTTAATAAGATATCATCAGCTCCTGCTCTGTGGATTTTTTTACCCTTAACCATTTTGTATTATATCTGTCTTGGTACAGAAATAAGTTGAACCGTGAAATTAAACATGTGAAATATAAAAAAAGTTTCAAAATGTGCAATGTGACATAAAAGAAACATGGCAATTAATAAATAAAGCTATAGGAAATTCATTTAAGACTCGTGATACAAATATTGAGCACATCCAAGTTAACAATGAACGTATTACAGATGATTTATGCATTGCTCAAGAGTTTGATAATTATTTCGTTAATATAGGTGCTTCTTTGAGAAATAATGTTCAAAGTACTTCGATTGGAAATAATAATCATATGCAATATCTAGAAAACAATAATGTAACTGCCTGTTTTAAGCCTATTATTACTAAAGAAATTATAGATATTGTTTGTGACTTGAAAAGCAAATCAAGCACTGGTTAAGATGAAATTGATATTGTCATCGTTAAAAGGGTTGTTCACATTATATGCTATCCGCTGTGTCGGATTTTTAATGAATCTATGAATCAAGGTATTTTTCCGGAAAAGTTAAAAATAGCCAAAGTTATTCCTGTATATAAAAATGGATCATTCGATACAATGAGTAATTATCGGCCAATATCAGTCTTGCCAGTATTTTCAAAAAATCTTAGAAATTTTTTTTTTTTTTATAATAGACTGATATATTTTTTTGAACCAATGTAATTTATTATCGGATAGTCAATATGGTTTTAGAGCTGGTCACTCCACATCCTCTGCACTAATTGATTTGTTTTTTGAAGTTTCAAATGCCTTAGATAAAAAAAACAAATTATGTCAGGAATATTTCTCGATCTTAGTAAGGCATTTTAAACGTTGGATCATAAAATTCTCTTAGATAAATTGTTCAATTATGGAATACGAGGTGTTTTGTTAAAATGGTTTGAAAGCTATTTAACAAACCGAAAACAACATGTTCTTTTTAATAACACTGAATCTGATTTTAAAACCATAGGATGTGGAGTGCCTCAAGGTTCGATATTGAGACCCTTATTATTTCTTGTATATATGAATGATATTACTCAGGCTTCACAAATATTACAATGTATATTGTATGCCGATGATCCAAGTTTATTTTTGTCTGATAACGATTTAGATAGATTAGTGATACGATTTAATGATGAGCTTCAAAACATTTCTCAATGGTTGTATATTAATAAATTAATCTTAAATGTAAAGAAAAATAATTATATAATGTTTACAAACAAAAACATTAGAACTGATGATATTGAAGTAAAGATTAATGGAAATGTTGTACAGCGTTGTAATTCATTGACATTTTTAGGAATTCAAATTGTTTATAAAATTTCATGGCACGTACATATTGAAGCAATGTGTAATAAACTCTCGAAAGTAGTTGGTATTTTATACAAATTAAAACATTTTTCTTAGAAGATTTTATTAATGATATACAATGCATTGTTTTTATCACAATTAAATTATTACAATATTGTTTGGGCATATTCAAATGATTATTGTATGAATAGATTATATAAATTACAAAAGAAGGTAATACGTATTATCTCAGGATCCCATTATCTTGCCCATACAAAACCTATTTTTGTCCGTTTTAAATGTTTCAATGTATTTGAATTGAATGACTATAATATTGTTATATTTATGTTTGTATGTCATAAAGGTAATATTACTCCTAGTCTATCAAACAAAATTATTTTGAATTCTGAAATACATTCATATATAACTAGAAACTCATCTCATTTTCATATACCACTTATCAAAACTTCTGTCTCCAAAAATTCAATTTTCTTTAAAGGACCAATTTTATGGAATGAGTTACCTCCTAAAGTTAAAGCAAGCCCAACTCTGAATACATTTAAAAAGAGATACAAATAATTACGTTTTTGTGAATAGTATTTTATTAGTTTTGATATATATGCTATCAGGTGTGAGATGTTAGGTGTTAGTTGTTAGGTGTTAGATGTAAGGTATTAAGTGTTATAGGTTAAAATTCTTTATTATGTCGCAATGGACCAGCACAACGCAAGACTTAATTGTTTTTTCTTGCTGGTTCCTCATTCGTATATATATTTGTATTTTATGTTTATCTTTTCATTATGTTATTTGTATGTTCTTTACCTATCTGTAAATATCAATGTTATAATTATGTATGTTTTTATATGACGAATGAATAAAATGAAATGGAAAATGAAAAAAATATATATAAGAAAGCCCTGAAAAATTACCTCTTCGTGCAGTAGTAATTCTACTTTAGGTAACCAATTTTATAAAGTTAATTATACATAAAGAATAATATCTCAATTGTTATCCGCTATAAAAAATGACCTTATTAGTTTCATTACTATTATTATTGTTATTATTGTTGTTTTTATTGTTGCTATGCAGAAGCTGTAGAATGCAGTGAGAAAGGGCGAGAACATCATCAATTCCTGGATCCATCCTGCCCCAGTCGATTCAGTCCTTTCTCTTGTAACGACTGGAGGGAAGGAGCGTGTAAGTGCGATCAAAAGTGCGCACTTTACGATGAATGTTGCCACAACGCTGAGGAGACGTTCGCAGCCGGAGCATCGGATGGGAAATCCCATGACATCAAGGCATGGGAGGATGAATATATCCAATATATGACGTGCACCACTGTTCGGGGTACAAGATATGGCCTAATAGGAGGTACAAATGCAACGATCTATGCGTCGTACCACCTCATTTCAAAGTGCCCAGCTCATGTCTTACTGGATAGTGTATATCGCAACCACTGTGAGAATCCGGCGGTATCTGAGGACATATTCACAACTCCCATTGCTGTCCGTCCGGGGCATAGGCCATTTCAAGAACATATACTGCGCACTTTGTCAAGGGGTGTCCTTAACTAGAGTTCATCCATGGCATCGGAATTGGCGATGTGATGGCATGGGAACATCATTGCAGATTTCAAGTAGTGACACTCAATACGACGTAACGTTTGAAGAATTGGTATCAGGAGGGCTTTTGCCTTGTAAAGCCATATTGAACCCACCATCTAATATACCTGATGACATCGTACCCCGGCCTTGTTTTCGGGTCGATGTGAAGACCTGTCAAGGGGACTATCTCAACGGTAGGCCTACTCAGATAAAGTGTCCATCCTACCTTGCTCCCGTCAAGCAGAACGGTACCATTTATCAGAATCTGCACTGCGCACATTGTAGTGGAATTGACGTGTGCAGGGACTATCTTCAACTGTGCAATTCAGTTGACTATGGATCCTCTGGTGGAGCTACTCCAGGAGGAACACCATTCGTTCAATACTTTATCTTTGCAAGCGATGATCAGGTGCAGGCTTCGATGTCTTGTGGACAAAACGAAGCCTTTGACCCCATCACGAGCACATGCCAAGTATTGTTTTGTTTCTCCGGATCGAAATACAACACCACAACTGAAAAATGCGAACGTGTCCTGGTAAATCAGAACGGAAGGGTTTTTCTGTCATTCTTCTATGGTCAAACGGACTCTAAGAAATCAATGAACTTGTCGTCATTCGACATGATGAATATGACATCACTTGACGCAGAATACCTTGCTGCCGCTGTAAACAATCTTATCATAGCCTCATTCCTAGACCTGATAGTATTTTCTGTAATGTCATCACCACCAAAAATGTCCTGTATCCCCACAGAGGATCAGGTAGAGGACAAAGACGTTTGTTACCAAACCGCTTCTGATCTGTTATGTCAATTGTATTTTGATGTGGAAATGAATTTCACTGCCCTGTCTCTTTCCAGTATGGAGTTAGATCAGGGTATCAATACGTTGTTCAACTACACATCCTGTTTATACACGCCTTCATTCGGAAACATGTCTCTGGTAGAACTGTTGATTGATGTTCCTGCAGGATGGAACTGTGAGTCCCATAGTTCCTGGACATTTCCGGATCTCAACAAAACATCTCTGAGACCATTCCGAGTTAACATCACCAGGGAGGCAGGGCAATATATTATAAGTGTTTCAAAAGTAGATGATTTATGTCTAGACAATGCGACACTCATGTGTGACAAATATATAAATGTACAAGCAAGCGAGTTTGAATTTGTGTCAAACCACACCAAAGAATCCTTGAGAATCCTGAAGGGCGATTCTGTCCTCCCACCTGATCAGTTCCAAATACAGCCGGACGGCTCTGCTGTGTATTGTCTAAAGGAATATGTATTGGCTGAACTCAACCTCGATGCTCTGGGAATCATGTCCACTGTAGGAACAGTTCTATCCATGCTATCTGTTTTAATCGTAATAACTACCTTTTCACTCTTCCCAACCCTCCGCAATTTGGCTGGCAAATTAATTCTTTCTCTCTCCATTGCTCTTCTGATAACATTTACATTACTATACGTGGGTGCTTTGAATATACAAAATACGATCCTTTGCAAGGCTGTGGCAGCTATCACGCACTACTTCTTGTTGTCACTTTTCTTCTGGATGAACGCACTGGCCATCGATCTGAACCGGACCTTTGGTTCTCGCGTGAAGTTACATATTCGGGCCAAATCTAATCAATTATACGTCTGGTACGCCCTCTACGCCTGCGGAGCCCCATTGTTGATAGTAGGTACCTGCCTGGCACTCGACCTGTGTGGTTGTACTAATCTGCACCTCATCTATGACAATGATGATTTATGCTGGCTATCTAGAGGAGATGCAAGCCTTTTCGGCTTTGGCGTACCCCTTGCTGCCCCCCTGTTCCTGAATGCAATCTTGTTCGTTGACACCATGGTGGGGATAAGACTTACCAAAAAAGCGGCCGACAGAGCACTGAGAGATAGATCAGTTCTAGTAAAAGCTAAAGAGGAACTGTCACTCTATGTAAAGGTAGGAAAGTATTACAGCTGTTTCGATAATCTTTTTACTAATGTTGTAAAACATAATTCAGCTCTCGAGACCAAGTTAGTTGGTTAGTTCCCGGGTGCAAAAAAATCCTTCGTTCAAAATTGCTCTATTTACACATAGAAGGCCCACCAGCTTTAGGCCAAGTAAAAAAATATATTTATGTTTAGCGTCCCGCCCGCTTCCTTAAAAAAAGAAGATTTATTTTTATTTTTATTTTTTAAAGAAAAAAAACATATTAAAAATACTGCTAAAATGATCTATTTCTAATAAACAAAAAATGGCCGGCGGTCATCTTTAAAAATAGCCCGACTGTCAGGGAAAATGTACCGAGCGGTCATTTTGTGAGGCCACTTTGAAGAAAAAAAGAAAAAAAAGGGGCCTACTCCTTCCTTTTTTTTTCAAAAAAGCAGGACCCTAAACATGTTTTTTTTTAAATTTATTTGGCCTTAGTGCTTTTCATACTGCGGCCCCTGCAATTATCATCATCCCGGTGTACGTGTAATGGGTTTCTACAGACGTGTATCAATCAGATATAATTACCAGGTACCGGCAATTACCAGGTACCTATTAACACCTGTTTGGATTTTCGTAAAAAACAAAATACGATTTGCAATCATCTTTTGTTCTTCTTCAATTTCGTTAAACTTTAAAGAATGTCGCCAAACAATCAAGACCTGGTGGAATTTGTTTAAGTAAATTAAATGTGTTACTTCATGGAATATGTTCCAAATTGTAACTTTTAGTTAATTTCGAATTCACGGGCGATGCGAAGAGCTTTGCTGGTATCTTTGTATAAAGGAAAGGGGGTGGGCGGGGGGTTAAACTTGCAGTTTTTTAATTATTTGTGGAGGTGTCGTGATATTATTATTTGCTCAATTGACCTTTGGCAAGACATTAATCCTAATTTGCCACTCTCTAACGGGTGTAAATAGGGACCTGGCAATTGCTGGGGTAATAATGATTGCAGGGCCCTCAGGAGCAACATCACTGAAGCTGATGAGACTTCTCTTGGTGAACAAAATTGTTATTATTATTTCTTATGTAACATCGGAAGATCGTCAACACCATTTCCCCCTGTTATTGAGCAACTCACATTAATATAACTGTATTTCTCCTTGCGAGAGTTCATTTGAGACTAAACTGAAAACGATACAGAGGTGAAATAAACCGAAATCAAATAAACGAACAGTCAGACCATTACATGCTTCTTTCCAAAACTATAGTTGTGAAAGACAGTTCCGCCATCGGAAGTTGCTTGTGATTAGTCAGCAGTCATTTCGGGGAGACTCAAAAAAGTTCAATATCTGGGGGAGTGAACTTTTCGGAGCTCCATGATTTGTTCTATGACCACCCACGCTCTGTGTCAAGTTTATCTCTTAATACCCTCCGATTCTTCCTTAACAGTTGTCTGGTGTCTTGGGGTTCACGTGGATCTTGGCTTTCGTGAGCCTATACGTCCCGGAGCTCTGGTACGCCTTCACCGTCGTCAATTCTCTGCAGGGGGTCTCCGTCCTTCTGGCTTTCGGCTGCAACAGACGCGTTGTGACCTTGTGGAAGGAGAAATTGGTTATCCGACAGGATGACGTCATATCTGGCGGCGATGACACAAACAGCACCAGCAGAAGTAACAGAGGCGGATCCAGCGTTTTGTAAAAAGGGGGAGGGGTGCAATCCGAAAAATATATCTGACAAACAAAAACAGACCAAATAATTAAAATTAAAAAAAAACGACAATAGAAAAGAAAACCCTGCTCAAACGAAAAATATGACATTTCCAGCTACCTTTGTTCGGTTAATAAATAAAGGAGGGGTGATTGCAATTAATTTTTGAACCATAAAATTATTTTACGAAATAGCTATGTCGACACTAGTTACTTCAAAAATGTTCACATGCCTCGCAGTGAATGTTGAATGCCCTATATATGACTAAGCGTTGTTTTTCTCAAAGTATTTGCCCGTACTTGTTTTTTCTAAGTTGGGTCTGACAGTAAATATTTCATAATTCTATATTTATATCCTTGCTATATTAATTTCATCAGCGCAAAGAATACACTATTTTCATTCATCCATTGTAGTTTATTCATTGAGATGTGCTTTTTTCTTTAAATAGTCTCATAGGGAGAAGGAACAAAGAGCCTATATGTTTTAAAAGAACAATAATTAAATGTATAGCCAATATTTTCTCATGTAAACGCAATTTTTCAACATCAACATAAAGGTTTTTATCACAGTTTTTTTCAGTATTTCAAGTCATGGACAAACCCATGCATGCGTGTAGAAAAAATGGAACAAAAACGGCTGAGATATTTAACGAAACATTTGAATGCGATTATCTCACATGGGGCCTGTCTAATTTAGGGTTAATATCAATCGCAACTATGCACATAAGAGATTGGAGCCTGCAAACTTGGAATTGATTTGATTCAATCGTAAATGTCATGTACAAGCCTTTCTCATCAAAATGCTGGAATGAAACTGCATAACTCTTTATAACACTAGTGACTACTACAGCATTCAGAAAGAAACCCAGACCTCATTTTATTTATTTTATAATTATCAGGCGCAGCATTCTCATCAAGGTTTTGGAATTAAAACTGCCCTGACTCTTTTTAATGTCGGAGATATTCAGACAAAAATACGAAGACCTAATTTGTTTTCTCCAACCCATTCAGATCAAAATACTGGAAATAAATGCAGGAGACTCTGATTATAAAAAAAAACATTTCTATTTCTTTTATACAAACCCTCATCAAATTATTGGAATGAATTTTTTTTACCAACATCGAAGACTACAAAATAGCATTCAGATTTGTTTTTGGCTGCCATACCCATTCTCATCGAAATGCTAAATGCGGCCTGGATTTTTACCGTCGTCGGCGAATTTTTAGCATTCACAAAAAGAACAGCTCGTTTTGATGAATGAAGACCCAATTTCTCTTTCTTTCAAACCCATACCCATTAAAATACTGGAATGAAAATGAAAACTGCTTGGACTTAATTAACATCGAAGGCTTGAACAGAATAGGCAAAAGATGAAAACTTCAATTAATTTCTGTGATGCCTGTCTTGAAATTGCATCAAAATTAAATGGCTGATAAATATATGAACCCATATTTCCACAACAATTTTATATCATCATTATCTCTTTGTTAAAGAGAAACAAGTCCTGAATACATCTCTAACGATTCTTGGAGGCTTAAACCCTATACAATTTGTATTCTATCTTGTGCTAATGTCTATATGCCTTGAAGGCTTTCTACATGTTTTTCTTTATTTTTTTCTTCATATCATTTAGCGATTTTTGTCGTTGTTGTTGTTGTAGGGGAATTAATGACGTAAACAAATTCACCAGGTGAATTTCTCATTTTTGGAAACGGTATTTTTTTTTTGTGGTATAATCAATATTTTATATCATTTAAAGGCCCTTTTACACTTTCACGGATCGCATCACGGATCATCCCGGATCTTAATCCGGGGTGTTCCGGCGTGCGACACCACGATTTCTTCTCGATGCCGGTGTGGATACGTTCCGAACTGGGTGTTTACACGGGCAAGTACGGCGTCTCCACGGACAGACAAGGTAGCAACTTGGACCACGCCGGAAACGCATACGGAGCTAACACGGATTTTAAGGAAGAGCACGGAGGCTACTAGGGACTTTTACGGTCCTTACACGGAGGTGTACGTTGTCTATTGGGATATCTCCGGAATGTTGACAGGTGACTTGAGCTTGTAGGCGCTCATTTGATATACGGAATTTCAAACCCGGATGAAACCGGTGTTAATACGGACCTCCCGGTGTCTACACGGACTGTCCCGGATGTATTCGGCGGCTACACGGAGGTACACGGTGCCTACAGGGAAGAGGACGGATTGTTTCATCCGTGAACTCCGGGATGAAAAATTAAGCAAGCTTAATTTTTCCCCGGATATGCCGGTACGCCAAGGATCACGCCGGATGCCTCCCCGGTGTATACACGGTAATGCCGGAGATAACACGGATGATCCCGGAGCGACGATCCGGGATGATCCGTGATGCGATCCGTGAAAGTGTAAAGGGGCCTTTAGCGATTTATGTATTTTTATTTGTGGGATAAGCGACGTAAACATGTTTACCAGGTGATTTCATTTTGAAAACGGTCAATTTTTTCTATAAAACCGTTACATGTAATGATTCCGCATAGTATTTTTTTCTTCTTGTGCTAGCGGCAAAAATTTAGATAACAGGTGAAAATAATAAATTATCTCTTTAGATATTTGTTGTCATGCCGAATAATTTTTTGATGATTGATTTATTGCTGTTTACAAGGTAATGTAGTATTCTCAAAATTAACATAATTGTATGATTGAACAACGTTAGAAAAACCAGTTACGTTTAATCACAACTTATTTGTGATTGATATTCATTTTTACAGCTATGTAACGGAGACTGCAAACTTGTGATTTATTGGAGGACCTGCGATTGATTCGCAACTATTTATAACACGGGGTTCCGGTATATCTCTCACCTTGCTCATTGCATATTTCATATTAAAAACATTTATTGACCAGAAAAAGAAAAAGTATACATGCATTCTTTAGAGTTTCCAAATAAATAAGATTGTAATTTATTATATCAGTAATGAACTCAGATAATGAATAGTTACGAGCATAAAAGTAAATCAACAATCACACTACGATAAATTAATCACGAATGAATACAGTATTTCTGTCTTAATAGTCCATTAGGTACTTTTACTAATTATTTGCAAAAAAAGACCTAGCCTTAGCAACTGAATTATTCATACATCTTGTAAATTGTACTGGGTGAATTAGGGCCTTTAGTGAATATTCTTAGATGTATGTTTTTTATTTCATATTCTCAATAAAATTAAATGGAGACAAATCAAATGTTGGTACGGGTATGAATAATTAGGTTTTTAACTGTTCATTAACGCACTAACACAAAATCGAACGGATAAATATTCTTCACAAATATCTTACATCTTGAATTCTTATGTATGATTTCCTATGCAGTAATTCTCTCGATTTTGTCTAACTAATTGGCTCAAAAGCAGTCGTGGAATTTTTCAATGAAAAGATAAAAAAGATTCTTTCATATCCTTATAATTGTATAGTGAATGGATACATGATAATGGTATTAATAGTTGATACAACGATACACCTCCTGATTATATGGCATATGATATTCCTTATGTCGTAGAATCGATCACTTTATTACAGCGTACATCAACTATATATACAATTACGTTTCATTCTTGCAAATAAAGGACTGTCAGACATGTCAGTCAGGCGCGTACGCAGTGGGGGGGGGGGGGTTTTGGGGGTTAAACCCCCCCCTTTGGTATTTGTATGTGTACAAACCCCCCCAAAACCCCCCTAAAACCCCCCCCCCCCCCCTTTGGATTTTTTTTTTTTTTTATTTTTTATAAAAAAAAAAAAAAAAAAAAAAATTACCCCCATGACTGACCTAAACCAGGTGACCTTACCCCCCCCCCCCCCCCAACGGAGCAAAATGTCAAATTTTCAAATTTCGAAGTCAAAAAAAAAAAGAAAAAGTGTCCTCTTACCCCCCCCCCCCCCCCCCCCCCGCTTATTCAGCCAGCGGTCGGCTGAGTCGTTGCGAAATTTTCGGCCCGATTTATAAATGTTAAAACCCCCCCCTTCAAAAAATCCTGCGTACGCGCCTGATGTCAGTCATATGCCAGAAGCATGCTAGTACTCTGTTACTTGTTAAACGTAACTGTTTAAATTGAGATTTTACAATGAAATATTGATGATACCTAGTTTAAAAACACTTAATATAACAGTCAACATGCAATCAATTAACATTTACCTTGCATACATTTGCACAATCGCATTAACATGATATAATATATAAAAATGTATGAATTGTTGAATAAAGCCACTTGCATATTTACAAACCCTTTCTACCCCTCTTCCTTTTCGCTTGTGTTTTAAGCTAAATTGATCTTCGATAATAAGTATACACAGCTTCGAGAGAATACATTCTCTATCAAAATCATTTCACAATTTATTCATTTTTTTCTTGTATATTTTTTTAACTCTAAAAGTTGCAATACTATGAGTGCATTTTCCATTTTAATACAATAGATCAGCATTGGAATCGAAATGTTACACTTTCCGATAACTGTTCGTGCAATGATTGCATACACATTTAAAATAGATATGTCTGCACGTTCTGTTTGAATCGTTTAACTGATGAGTAATTTTTTTTATTTAGATACATTATTATTTAAAATAATTCTTGCAATAAAGGACTGTCAGACATGTCAGATGAAAGTCATATGCCAGAAGTATGCTAGTAGTCTGTTACTTGTTAACGTAACTGTTTAAATTGAGATTTTACAATGAAATATTGATGATACCTAGTTTAAAAACACTTAATATTACAGTCAACATGCAATCAATTAACATTTACCTTGCATACATTTGCACAATCGCATTAACATGATATAATATATAAAAATGTATGAATAGTTGAATAAAGCCACTTGCATATTTACAAACCCTTTCTACCCCTCTTCCTTTTCGCTTGTGTGTTAAGCTAAATTGATCTTCGATAATAAGTATACACAGCTTCGAGAGAATACATTCCCTATCAAAATCATTTCACAATTTATTCATTTTTTTCTTGTATATTTTTTTAACTCTAAAAGTTTCAATACTATGAGTGCATTTTCCATTTTAATACAATAGATCAGCATTGGAATCGAAATGTTACACTTTACCGATAACTGTTCGTGCAATGATTGCATACAAATTTAAAATAGATATGTCTGCACGTTCTGTTTGAATCGTTTAACTGATGAGAAATTTTTATTCAGATACATTATTATTTAAAATAATTCTTGCAATAAAGGACTGTCAGACATGTCAGATGAAAGTCATATGCCAGAAGTATGCCAGTGGTCCGTTACTTGTTAAACGTTACTGTTTAAATTGAGATTTTACAATGAAATATTGATGATACCAAGTTTAAAAACATTTAATTTAAAAATCAACATGCAATCAATTAACATTTACCTTGCATACATTTGCAAAATCACGTTAACATGATATAATATCTAAAAATGTATGAATAGTCAAATAAAGCCACTTGCATATTTACAAACCCTTTCTACCCCTCTTCCTTTTCTCTTGTGTGTTAAGCTAAATTGATCTTCGATAATTAGTATACACAGCTTCGAGAGAATACATTACATATCAAAATCATTTCACAATTCATCTGGAATCTGCATTATACACTTTACCAAGCAGTGTTAGTTCAATTATTGCATAGAATTTCCGAATAGATAAGTTATCACCCTCCGTTTGAATCGTTTTACTGATTGGGTTTTGTGTATTCAGATATTAAGGAGAGAGTCCGTTCCAGAGTTTGCGAGCAGCAGAGGAAAAAGCTGCATCACCATCTAGTTAGTAACTGAGTGGCTGAACAAAACAAAAAATCATTGACAATGGCAAAACTTTGTGCTCACATTTTGAATACTTTCCCCTCATTGTGCCTATAATTTTGAAAGGGCAATATGGTAGCGTGAGCCTACCATATTGAGCCTTTTGAGTGGGGTACCGACATCATTGGGGGCATCGGCCGTCATGTTGGATTAAATAAAAATTAACAGGGTCGTTGATGGGCAGGGAGAGGGTCGTATCATCTACTTTTTATTTTTCCCTTTTTCGCTTGTTTTTTTCTCTTTTTGATTCTTATTTTACCCATTGCATTTACCTAATTTGATACCATTTTATTGAGCGAGGCACGTGACCGACTTTCCTATTTTATCTACGCCATTGCTTGAAGGGAATTATTATAACCATATCGCCCTCTACAGGATCGCTAATCTTAAATTGAACTTAGTTCTTTTGCTGATCGTCTTCATTCTTCTGTTCGTCTTCATCTTGGTTTCTAGTTCGATAGATAGCAGCACGAACCTTTATTATTCAAATAAAGAAAAACAGAAAATAAAGTAAAAAGTTTAAGAAATTAAGAAACAATAGTAATCAGTACAACAATAAATAGATAAATAATCAAATAAACGAAAAAATAAATGATAAAATTTATAAATAAATCAGTTGATAACTGACTACATAAAGAAATTATAATGAGATAAGATTGGTCACATGCAAACATTATTCCTGATACGATACACATGTGTTAACATGAAAGTTCGAAAGGGTTTCATAATTGCAACAGTAATGTTCTTAACAATATATCGGGTTTGCTCTCGCTATCATTCATATGAAATTTGAATTCAAGATAATCGTGTCTGTTCCTGTAATGAAGAAACTTTAGTCAAAACAGGAAATCCATCTTTTTTCTGTATTTGTTGTGGTTCAAATAGGCAGATGGACTTTTTTTTCATTTGCCACCCTCTCCATCCTCTTTCTTCATCAAATGTGAAATCCCATGGAAAACAGTTAAGCCCCCTTTTTGTGATTGAGTTACGTTGAAATACTCTGTAGCTCAGATCAATATAATTATCATCTCTCGAGAGCCAGAGGGGCGTAAACTCTCTGTTAAGTAAAGTATATGCTTTAACTACCTTCTGGCTTCAAGCAAACACATATAATGTTGTTATTTGCGGAAAAATAAACAAGCAATCATACCTCTGGATTCATTGGACAGTAGAAGATGAAAACCAGAATACCCTGCAAAAACAAACGTAGAATAAACGATAAAATAGGGTCAAGCAGAATCAGATATTCTTTATACTGCATACACATTACTGATGAAGATAACATATAACAGCTCTTTTAGTTTTATTGATAAAAACGTTATACGGGTTAACACTACTGCAAATCAACTCAGGGCAATTTCAATAGCCTTGTCCGTCATCTACTGAAAGGTGTGAACATTACAATGACGAATTACTTAATCCGAACATGATATTTATGATATTATGAATTAAGTAAACATGTTTGATTGTGTGTAATTAGGTGTTACAGATGTGTATCAATCAGATATGATTATTTACGTCTGGGGACCGATCTTTAACGTCACCATCAGAAAGAAGTGACTCAATTTCGAACCGGGATCGCCTGGGCCAGTTTGAAGGCGAAAAAGTGCAGTTGCAAAGAACCTTTTGGAATGTTAGAGACATTTCATGCAATTCCTGGCTGGTAAACATTATTTATTGAAAGAAATGTTTTGGACTTTCCTCTGCCACTGCGAATGGTAGACGAAAGGAATGGATGGGGATGGGGAACGCTAGAAATGTTATCTATAAGATCGTATAAACTAACTGTTCTAATCAATCTTAAACAGTTTCCGATTCTTGAACACGTTTAAAAACGTAGGATTGCGTCATCGACTGGTGTTGTCTTTGACGCGTGCTGTGAAGGCTAGATCATACAAAGAGTCATTGACGCAAGTATTGACGTAAGGGATAACTGCTTTGACAGTCTTGAAGCGCATGTAATGACGCAATCGAATTAACGCCTCGTGTGCAATATGATAAGGTTTTTTTTCTTCAAAAGTCTTTGTCGATTTTAAATAGTCAGAATCTACCATCTTACCTGTATCATGTTGAAAATGATGAAGAGGTAATCGAATGCGAGAATGGACCTGTAGACGAGCAGGGCATGCCATAACCAGGCCATCACGAGAACGAAAGAGAGGATGAGTGATGATGAGAGGCACAGACTAGAAGATGAAGGAGATAATAATAGAAGAATTGAGATTAAGATTGAGTTTTACAATATTATTCGACAAATGCTCCGAGGGCAAGCAATATTTATGAGGTCAATATAACATCGAGACCGATAACCTTCGATGCCAGAACCCCACGAAACAAACAAAAAAGATACAAACCAACACACAAACTATTCTTAGACAGTGATAGCTAAATGTCGGTCTCGTGTCGGCAGAGACATTATTTATTTGTTATTTATTATGTATTATTGAAGAAGAAAAAAAGTACTTTATTTGAAATGTCTATGTAACAAGACAAATATGAAAATAAATGAAATGAAATGAAATGAAATGAAATTATTGCTGACGAGTTATTACTAACTTTGCCAATGTATTTTTTATTATAAAAAAAAAAAAAAAAAAAAAGAGCAAATTGTATGCAAATTTTTCTTATCGTTTTTTCTTTGTCGTTCTTCGCCTTCTCTCTCTCTTGGAGAGGAAGGGAAGGGAAAGTATAGTTTATCACTGCACAGTTAACCCCTATACGGGAGTTTACAGATAGCACATGGTACAAATGACCCCAAATATCCACAGATCTTATACACATGGAGAAGTTCCACTTTGAGCATCTTAGAATAATAACTGCCAAAGTCCTAGATGGGCTTCATGAATACCTTTTGTTTGACCTCTTGAAAAGAATACTTCCACCTGCGTTTCATAGAATGTACCGTTGGTGCATAAATGAATAATGTTACATAACTTTTATGAGTGCATATCCAGTATTCATCTCTGTGGGTTTTACCATTTTGGTACAAATGACCTTTATCTGCCCATGCGCAGATTGTATCTGTAAACTCCCTTATTATTAATAAAATACTCGCACCCTGTTCATGGTCGACACCTAAATTATTGCCCGCACCATCGATTAAACGGAAGCTGTACAGTACATGATAACCACTGAAGAAGAAAAGAAACAGCGCCATCTAATCATCAATGATGAACAACTAAAATAAAACAGTACAGCCAGGCAGAAATAATATTTTTAGATTGGTCAGCCTTAAAACTCAAAAACAATAACAACAACAAGTTGATCCTCTGTACTCTCTGAAAAGTGGTTAGAAGGTCTCATTATCTGTCGGTCTTGTGAACCCTTCAGGGTGATCTTAGAAGGGACCGTCACACCGACATTCACGGTTTCGTCGATGATCGGTCCAGTGCGATGTCGATCTCCTGGGCCACCTATTTGTGCATGAATCTTCCAAAGGTTCAGAAGGCCCGCGAGATTGGTTGTCGTGGGATGACGGTCCCGTTAATCGACCGGAGCGTCACAAACTGACCAATTACCTGATTCGATTTCGGAGTTTCTCAGCCCACTCAACGTAACCGTCGATGTCCTCTGTATAATGATCATCCATCTTGATAAGATATACCACGGTGCAGATGGCGAGGCCGAAGTTGATCTGAAAAGATAAGAAAAGTGAAGGGCAAGGATATTATGTTAAACTCTCTTAAAGATAAAGTTGAGTTCTGGTCATGCGATTGCATTGTGAAATAAAAGGTGTGGAATGGATCAGAAAAAGTTGATCATGTACATATAAGTATTGGTGTGTACTGCAAGGTTCTGGAGTCATCAAAATCATAATAAATTTGGCCCAGTCTTGGTAAAGTAACAGGCACTGTACACAGAAAGATTAATATGGGAATACACAAATGGTGTCGGGCCTACTTACGGTGATTTCCTCATCTTTGTATGCTCATTACTCAGCCAGTATTCATTTTCTACCAAAATTGTTTGGCAAATGACATTTATTCGAATTTCTGAACATCCAGTGTTAGTTTCGTTTGATTCTGTGAGAATTCATTTTCTTCTTTTTTAACCAGAACTCAAGTTTATCTTGAATGACAGGTTGGGGGGGGGGGGCACATCAGGGAACACTCTTCAATTCCCATTGAGCAAAAGTCAATAAACATTCAAGATGTCCAAGGGGAGAAAACATTTTAAAACATTTGCATGGAATCATCCTTCAGGGTTTGCCTCAGCATTCGAAAAGGTAAATTTATCATTTAGAAATTATTTCAGAATCTTTATCATTTGCGTTTTATAATTAAAAAGAATGGGTATTAGGAAGAATAAAGACATGTGACACTCCTATAAGTTCTCCTCTTAATCCCTGTCAGCAAATATTACAATCTGAGTACCTAAACGACAAGTTTTTATATCGATAACTTAGACCTTGTAAGCAAACTTGATCTAAAATCCCCTCCCAACATTGGAAATTGGTGTACAGTGACGGCCCTGGTGGTAGGTCATCAATATGTATGTATTGTAATAAAGTGCATGGCAAAGCGGATTGAAATAATGCACTTGTATACGTTGGGCAATTTCCCGCTGATTAGATGTAACCTGCAGGTTTTCATGGTAAGTGATTATTCACAATTAACGCTCGATTTTGTTGCTGCCCTTTCGCCAAATTTATCCTTTTTTTGTCTCTCTCAAACAAATCTAAAGTTATGTTCTGTGTTTTTAAAAGTAATTCGAAATGATTAGTAAATGCACACAAAACTGCCAACATATAAATATTTGATACTCTTCTTTCTACATGAAATTCAATTAAAATCACAGAAAACCAAAATGACCAAAATAAAGCAATCATCTTACCACGAGTGCCAGGGTGATGAGTGAAATGAAGATGATGTACACGTTCTCAGTCTCGACCAGCCAGCAACTAGAGAAAAACATATAAATTACTTAATAATGATTCATTTTCTTTATTTCTATTGTTTGGCAAACTTGGTGCTCCATAGATCAGTGGAAATGGTGGACGAAGTCAAACTAGGTTTTTTAAAGAGTTATTTTGTAATTTTCCTTTATTTGTAATTCCCATTATAATTAAGCACGATAAATAAATATTTCATGTAATCTTATTTAACCTGAAAATTACCTTGATAGACCTGTTAGCCTTTAAATCTTTGTTTTATATAAACTCATGTTGATTGCCTTTATTTGTTTTTAACCAAATGTGGAAATAAACTTGAATTGACTTAAACCTGAATTGATACTAGGTTTAAAGATCAAGTTGAGTACTGCGTATGTATTACATTATGAAATAAACTCTCTGGAAGCAAATGGGAAAGGCCAATTATGGAGGACATTACATGTGAATACTACAAGTTTTTCCAGGGATGTTAGCGGATTTAGAAAAATATGTATTTTTCTTGTTGTTTGTTTTAACGAGCGGCAAATTTCACGAAAAAGTGTCATATTTCCTTCAAAAAGACACATGCGACATCACACAATTTTTTGCGAAAATAGGGTACTTTTTGTGAAATTGTACTAAAAAACACAAAACAGGATTATGTTTGGATCACATTTAGTACCCGTTGTTATGCAAAACTGGGTCATCTTTTGTTGAATATGTTCCTGAAAGTCGGCAAATAGGGGTCATTTTCGACTCCACTGAAGATCATGCTTTAACCCTTCGAGTATGAAGTGACACCATTGGGGCATTTAGGCAATACCAGAGAAGGATAAGATGCCAAGACCTACCTGTCCGGGGTACCGAATCCATACGGAATTTCCTTGTACAGAAGGCCAATCAATAGCAATGGTCCAGCTAAGATGAATGGGAAACAAAGAGAGTACAATTATCTTTAAAATAAATACACTTTAACAAAATATTAATGCTATTTAAGTTTGATTGCTGATGTATTTCCTTTTGATGTACTTTCATAATTGATCTTAGTCTCGCTCAATAGCCCAAGTATCTCCCTATATATGACAACACCTTATTTGCAATGATAAATTAATCATGGATTGTGCAGAAAACCTATATATGAGAATAAGTCAAAAGCGAAATGTGGAAAAAGCAAACGAATATCACTAGAGATATTTTTTCGATACTATATCCGCAATGAGTAATATATTTAGCATTTTCGATAGCATTGTTATTGTCAACAATGGATTCCTTATTCGTTTGGAAGATGGGTTCTGATTTCAATCAGAACTTTGCAGTCAATAAAAACACTATTCTTCTCCAAAACAAAATGCGAAGACAGCATTAAACCTCATGAATCACCACCTTAACATAATTTAAAATACATTTTCATCTTTCAAAGAACAGGAGAATACACCAATGATGTTCTTGTATGACCCCTTAACTTAACTTTTGATTTCCTTTTGAAAAGTAGTTTGTATTTAGTACTAACTGGTCTAAAACTTACCCCACACCAGGAGAAAAACCCTTGTCAGTCGGATAGGTTCAGTGATGCTCTTCTCCGGGACTTTGAGCTGGCCGAGGCTCGACTCTCGAGGCTTACCATGTAGGTAGCACGTATTGAGTAGGACGGCAGTCTGGACCACCAACCACAGGGCGTAGACCGTGTAGAGGTACTGTAGACCAGCGGCGATGATCGCGCAAACGAGCTGCGGGAGTAAATGGAACGAGACAGTTCTCTGTTTAGAGTCGGAAGACCGATACTTTGGGACCACGATTTTAGAGGAGGAAAAGACGCGTACTATTGAATGTGAATTTCAACTACATCCTCTTTCATGGAAAAGGTTTACCAACATATTGATTCCAGCTTCAATATCGAAGCCATTCTGATAGCAAATAGATAATGCATGATCATGGTTGTTCGCCCCAAAGTGGTATAATATGCTGATTTTGTTCAATTTCTTTCCTTTCAAACTGCTCCATATAATAATAATAATAATAATAATAATAATAGGCATTTCTATAGCGCCATCTATCTAGATGATTCTATTCCGAAGCACATTTATTATTACCCTGGCTTTAGCTAGCAGCCGTTTATACAGCGCTCCAGCATTTCAAGGAATTAATTCTTGACAGGTACCCATTTACATCACCTGGGTTGATATATAAAATGTACAAGAAGTCGTAATGTGAACTATAATAATTGCGATTCAGAGCACTATGTGGGCCATCTAGCCATAAGAGCACGGTTTCTCAGGTGTGTGTGTGTGTGGGGGGGGGTGGCTGACGTATCTGTATCAAATTTCCGTTTTCTTAATCATCTGACACCATATTACACCGAAAATCAAATATCGTAATTTGAATATTCTAATGAAAATGCCCCTCCCCCTAAAAGAAAAATACAAAGAGACCTGATGTCGAGCTCCCCCAACCGCATCTCACCACCCCTAGCCATGTGCGGAGAAACAGTCAGAAACAGGAAACAGTCAGGTGGAAGGGGGGGCAGGAGGGCGCTGTCGCTCGTATCTACACTAATGGGCAGGTCTGTACATGTGATCTTACCAGGTTGCCCGTAGCCTTCATTCCAAACAGAAAGGTGGCATGTCCTGCAAGGGAGCTTACGGCCACGTTCAACTGAATCTTGATGAGTTGAGACCCTTTCACACTGGATACAAAGTTCAGACAAGAAAATAGTAAATATCAGTGAAAATAAGGAACATCACGACTGTCGAAATTTACGGTGAAATGGGATATTCTGACGTCGATCGAACGTCTGTAAAACGGATGAATCCGAGAGCCAGCATGTAGAGAGACCGTGGAAATATAATCTTTGCCCCTAATTCTCACAATCCTGGATCTGTCCGTCTTTATTTATCCACTATAGATGGACAAATATTTTTGCTATGCACTTTGAAAATAAACCTCTAAACCTGAATAGGCATATATTAATGTTGTTTGCTTTGTACTTTAGCCATTAGGGCCAATTTATTACCATTGTTATAGTTAATTTGACTAGAATAATATCATAACATAAGTAGGCCTATGTTAATTTTGAATGCATCATACAAGTACCGCTTTTTATCAAATGAAACGTCCTTGCGTTCACAGTAAATAATTTTAGGTCAGTAAATTCACCTTTTCTTCTCTCTTTCTTTAAGAAAATCATGGGTAATAGGTTTATTATAATTTACGTACATTCTGGAATTGCTATGTTGTTTCTATTTTAAATCAAAACAAAACAAGAAATAAACTAGAAAAAAATAAATCTGAACAAACAAACAATCAACTGACCCAAGAGTGACAAAGACGGCGAGCATGACCAGGACACCGATGACCGAGATGAACCCCAAGGTCTTCTCAAGAATTAAGAGAATGAGGGCGTTGATTCCATCTACCTTGAAGCCCTGCATCAAGGAATGAGTAATAACTTTTGATTAGTTTTTTTCTTCTCAAGATAAAATAGATTCAAATTCTTTACCATCAGATATTATATAATGGAACGATGAATGATTTCTCTGTCATTCTACAAGGTCATTTGGGAATCTGTAGTTAATACGAATCGTGCATTCGTTGTGCTGTAGCTGAAGTCGTCGACAAAAAATTGTTCAATTATACAAACAAACAAAAGTTACAACCAGTCAAACTAACCCACCAACTCTCTTACCAATCAATAAATCATCATATTATATAGCCTACATAGATACTGATTAGTGATTGGTCAAAGCGCCAACACGTGACTATATAGAGCTGTAAGGATCTCCAACTTTATATTGCCCGATTGACGTCGCCTCTGTCCGTTATATTCGACCGAGGAGCGTCATCACCTACGTCATGTACTGCATAGCTGCCGCCCTTTGGCTGCCGCAGTGCGCTGCATGCAAACAACATACTAGCGCTTAGCCTACAGCCCACTGACCACAGCCCCGCTCCGCGCGCACCCGCGAATCTTAAATTTCGTCTGACCAAACATGGCGACTGCAAGCGGATTCAATCCCTCGACGAGGATGAATTAGACAGAATCGTTGACACGAAGGATTGCCATTGTACAAAAGCAGTGATTAATTCATCCGTGAACATCATCTTAGCCAGTAGGCCTACTCTGTGTGGAGAAAGGAACATCAATTAAAGATATTGAGGACTTCGCAGCAGATGAACTAAACGGCTTTCTTCGAAAATTCTACGCTGAGGTAAGGACAACGACTGGTGAACGGGTGGTACCAATAACATGTAGCTAGTACTACAGCAGTCACGGCAGTACGCTTAGCCTTAGACCTCCGTACAGTCCGGTCTGTGCTAGTCCAGATCCAGGACCTAGTTCCGTCTCATCAGTCGCCACAGAGTCAGACCAATAAACGTTATGTTGACAAAAGTGTAAAGCACCTGTACAATTTTCATTATTCAAATTGTATGGTCAACATTAATAATTAACTATAATCCCATTTAACTGGACTAAACTAATAAACGTTCTCCTGTTTTTGTGTTAGCATTCGTTTTAACGTTTTAAAGTTTGAACATTTACTGAGTTGAAATTTCTAGTGTGTGAAAGGATTGGCCTCGAACTGAAAGTCAAAGAGGTAAGTCAAATTTAATTCAGTATTTTGAATTAGTGTAGGTTAGATCTAGATCTACATGACACGAGCTATTACTTGACTTTGATTGACATTTTCTTCCTAGAAAGTTGCAAAAACGGACTGTGTACTTGTGTATACTAAAAACTGTGAGTGGCGGGAAAGTAATGAAATAGAGTAAAAGATTACAGTACAAGAATAAACACAGAAAATAAGTGAGGGAAAGAAAGAGAGAAAATGATAGAATGATAAAAACTAGGAACGACATGAGAGAAGGTGGTAGAAGGAGGAAACGAAAGATAACATAAAGAAAGACAGAAAGAGAAAGTGATAGAATGATAAAACAAAGAATAACATAAGAGAAGGTGATAGAAGGAAGAAACGAATGAAAGCGTAAAAACAAAGATAGGAAGAGAAAGTAATAGAATAATGCAAACAATGAATAACATAAGAGAGGGTGACGGAAGGAAAAAACAAAGAATAACATAAGGAATAGTAGGAAAAAATGATAGATCGATAAAAACAAAGAATAACATAAGAAAATGTGATAGTAGGAAGAAACAAAGAAAAACATGAGGGAAGACAGAAAGAGAAGAACGATAGAATGATAAAAACAAAGAATAACATAAGAAAAATGTGAAAGAAGGACAAAACAGAGAATAACATGAAGAAAGATAGAAAGAAAAAAATATAGAATTATATCAACAAACAAGAACAAAAGAGATGATAGAAGAAAAAAAAAGAATAACATAAGGAGAGACAGAAAGAGAAGATGATAAAGAATAGAAAATGGAAAGATAGAAAAGAAGATAAAAAATGGACAAACAAAAACATGAAGAAAGATAGAAAGAGAAAGAGATATAAGGAGAAAGACAAATAATAACGTAAGAAAAAGGTGATAGAAGGAAGAAACAAAGAATAACATGAAGATATAGAAAGAGAAAATGATAGAATGATAACAACAAACAACATCAGAGATGGTAGAAGGACAACAAAGGATTACATGAGGAAAGACAGAATGAGAAAATGAAAAATAATAGATAATGGACAGATAGAAGAGAAGATGAACGATGGAAAGAAAAAAAACAAGACGAAAGATAGAAAGAAAAAATGATAGAATAATAAACGAAGAATGACGCAAGAAGTGAAAGAAGGAAAAACAAAGAGTAACGAAAGGAAAGACAGAAAGAGAAAGAAATAGAATGATAAAAACAAAGAATAACATAAGAGAAGGTGATAGAAGGACAAAAACAGAAATAACATAATGAATGGTGGGAAGAAAATGATAGATCGATAAAAACAAAAAATAACATAAGAGAAGGTGATAGAAAGAAGAAACAATGAAAAACATAAGGAAAGACAGAAAGAGAAATAATAGAATGATAAAAACAAAGAATAACAAAAGAAAAATGTGATAGAAGGAAGAAACAGAAAATAACAACAAGAAAGATTTTTTTAAAAAATGATAGAATGATATTAACAAAAATAACAGATAAGAGATTATAAAAGAAAAAAAGAATAAAATAAGGAAAGACAGAAAGAGAAAATGATAAAGAATAGGTAATGGAAAGATAGAAAAGAAGATGAAAGATGGAAAAACGAAGAATAACATAAGTAAAGACAGAAACAGAAAGTTGTATAATGATAAAAACAAAGAATAACGTAAAAAGGTGATAGAAGGAAGAAACAAAGAATAACATGAAGAAAGATAGAAAAAGAAAATGATAGAATGATAACAACAAACAACATTAAAGATGATAGAAGGAAAAAAAGAAAGAGAACATGATAAAGAATAGACAATGGAAAGATAGAAGAGAAGATAAAAGATGGAAAACAAAGAATAACACGACGAAAGATAGAAAGAAAAAAATAAACGAAGAATGACTTAAGAAGTGAAAGAAGGAAAAACAAGGAGTAACATAAGGAAAGACAGAAACAGAAAATGATGGAATGATTAAAAAAAGAATAACCGAAGAGCAGGTGATAGAAGGAAGAAACGAAGGAAAGCGTTAAGAAAGATAGAGAGAGAAAATAATAGAATAATAAAAACAATGAATAACATATATAAGAGAAAGTGATAAAAGGAAAAACAAAGAATAACATAAAGAATGGTAGGAAGTGAGGAAATGATTGAACGATAAAAGCTCTCTTTTCCGCCGACGTGCAACTGGCAGGTTTCTCTCTCTGAACAAGTTTTTCGATTGTTGCATATTCCAAAGTCTAATATCATCAATAGACACATTCGATTCGTCAACCATATATTCACAATTTCTGCGCCAAAAAATGAAAACAATACTTGAAACTCGAGCAAATATACAGCAACCGTCAAACAAAGCAATATACATTGAAATTACACACGTTTTATACGCATCGCTTACGTTAGAACTACCTCGCACGCAGTGCGCCCGGTTGTCAAGTCTCATGAGTGTAGTAAGTCGAATAACTGATGATGTTAAACAATGAATTATCAGTAATGTTTGAATATATTCATAAATTACACTAACCTTTGGACCGCGTTGAAGTGCAATAGCAGACAGATGATCACATCTACAGGTCACGTGGGTATAGTTTGAATATACAGCCTTGCATCCCTCTGTCGTCCAATCCCAACCACTGCAAAGTAGAAAAACGCGTGATTTAAATAAAATCACGTTTTCATGATTCCACATTTAATACATCCAACCAATCATCAACAAAAGAGAGGAAAAGAAATTGTCGAAAAGGTCAATAAATCAATAAAACATTTAACAGGCAGACAAACTAACTAACCAATTAACCAATCAAACAACCATTGAACCGACCGACTAACTAACCAACACCTCGATTCAATAGAGAGAGAGAAAAAAAAAAGAGAAAGACACTTATTATAATGATGATGATGACAATAATGATAATACATAGCATTAATAATAATAATGATAATAACAACAGTTAATTTAAAAAGCCGAACAGCAAAAAAAGAAGAAGACATGCAAAGAACATGGAAAAGAGACTGTTTTGGTGCAAATGTGTGTCTGGTGAAGTTCCTTGTGTGATTTTGTTTTAATTATCGTATCATCTTCTACACGTCTGTTGTTGGTTTGTTGTCGTTCTTGTCGGTGTGACTAGGGATTAAAGAGTTTAGAATAGATATATACTCGTATCGATTTTAACAGTGTGTATTTAGTGATAGGCATGATAGGGGTTTAGAGATTGAAGTCACTTTTTGATATATATTATTAACTTTATACTCACTTCGCATCTTGCTTCATCGAAGTACAGACTGGGATTTCATTATCGAAGTCCTGTAGAAAGAAATTTAACAAAAAGGAGACGAAATGATGCAGACATGGGGGTGGAGGTATCTCATGAAAATATGCAACCACAGCTACCAGTGGGGTAGCTCCACGGGGACGGGGATTGAAAAGCTGGAAAAGCAATAAAGAGAGGTTGAGAGAGAGAGAGAGAGAGAGAGAAAGAGAGAGAAAGAGAGAGAGATAGAGTGGAAGAATGCACGAGAAAGAGAGACTGAAAAAAAGAGAGAGTGGGAAAGGAAAAAGAGGAGAAGGGAAGATGATCGGGCAACCATTCAGATCCTCTCCCTGATCAATAGACTTGTTAATTCACGTTTTATCCACCCAGTAAGAAGGCTGCCCCTACACCCCCCCCCCCCCCCCCCTGACGCAAGTGCGCCCTCAATAACTAAACACACGCTACGCCACTGGTGGCCATAGCCTACATACAATTTTGGCGGGAAAGATGACGTCCACATATTCCCCTTCGCGGAGATACAAGGGGGCGCCGTTGTAGCAGTAAACAGTCACGTTGACCACGGAGTTCAGCGACATTGACGAACCGGCCGCTGCGTTCTCGGGCGTTGACCCGGAGGCGTTCGATGGCTTAGACGAACTCGTGTCACAGTCCTCTATGGGATCCTGGAAAGCCCCGATTGCAACCTTCACTGGAAATATATCGGAAGGAAAAGAGATTCTTACGCGATGGCAAAGACTATAAAGCAATAAACTTGGGTTTCATTTCAATACCCTACTGTCATGGCTGCAGAAATAGTGACCATTTTATCTGTCATGAACTTTGCACCATTCAATAAGTCATGCACATTATTATTTTTTATAAATGCGGTCATACAATTACTTTGATTTTTTGCTCTCGCTGTGTCTGCATAAAGAGTAGTTACCCTACAGCGCTTACGGCACATTAAAAAAACAGGTTTGTAGGCCTATAGTCAGATAGCAGTATAATCAACGGCAGCTTTCCTTTCATTAGGCAAATAATTAGGGTATTTGTTTCAAGAAGTCACGAAACCATGACCATCATACATATTTGATGTGGAGCAGGAGGAACCATGGTAACCATCAAATGTCTGTGCTTCGACTTCATGGCACATTGCCTTTATACGGGGCAGGTCACACATATCGCCGATAAAAATAGCTATAAATGTAACTATGGAACAGTTCTCCTGACGTTTAAGTGGACAAAAATACAAAGGGGTGGGGGAGAGAGAGAAAGAGAGAGACAAAGAGGGAGAGAGACAGAGGGAGAGACAAAGAGAGAGGGAGAGAGAGAAAGAGGAGGGGAAAGAGAAAGTCAAGAAGAAATGATAACCTGGTTTGGACTGTAGAAATGGCGAGTAGAAGCTGACAGAAAGACGGCCTGTCTCAGTTCCACTCGAAAATGACAGCGGTCGGTAAGGTTTGGCGCTAGCTTCTCCCTCAGTCGCGTTGTCTGTCAATCAAAGAATAACAAGAGGAATTCAAGGCGTTATTATCTGCTGACGTAGGACTGTGTCGACGAAATTCTCTTTCTTTATCGCACCATTTTGTGAGAGTGATGTCGGACACGAAGTGAATACAAAATATATATAGACAAATAAACAATAAATAAATGAATAAATAAAGTGAATAAATGAAAAAATGAAGATTAATTAGATCAATAAATGAATAAATAGATGGAATATATAAATGAATAATAACTAAAATACTTGAATAGATACATCATTCCGAAGTGTTACAAATTATATATTTCATTTGCCTCTATTACGCAATCAATAATACGGCATCAATAGAACTTGCATGTCACCCAAAATGAAAGCACACACGTTTATCCACAACCAGATATTGGCTGGTGCTGTCCTAAGCAATGTAAATTAACTAACACACTTTATTGGACACGAGGAATTAATTGTGAACAATTGAACAATTACACATTGTGTGAATGCAATAGATAACATGAATTTGATTGAGATGCTTTACAATAAAGTGTCTCTATTTAATTTCTTTTACTTTGGAAAATGTATAAATTGCCTATTGCATGAAAGGAAAATATGAATACGAATGAGATGGCGATACACTAATCCTAATTGAACTCTGGTTTGAATTAATTGGTAATCTGAAGGTACTTTGTTTGAGCAGCATGTATTTCTCTTTAGTCTGTAAAGCAGGGCTCCCACTTAGCCGAGTTGGAACCTCGAGTTGTGGCGAGCTGGCGCGAGCTTATGGCAAGCCGTTTTATCATTAAAACATATTTCTTGATATCAAGAATTCAATTCTTGATATCACGAAATCAAATTCTTGATATCAAGAATTACCATTGCTTTACAACGTAAAATTATTTCTTGATATCAAGAAATATATTTTAATGATAAAACGGCTTGCCATAAGCTCGCGCCAGCTCGCCACAACTCGAGGCTCCAACTCGGCTAAGTGGGAGCCCTGCTTAACAGAGTTAATGGAACAAACAACGTCTGCCATGGATACTCTCATGAATAATTAATGAACGTATATCATTTTTCCCTTGTTTTATAGACACAATAAGAAACAATATTTTATGGGGTCAATTATTCGAGAAACTTCATCACTGATTAGTATGGATACAATGGAGGAAATTTTGAGATAGGAGGGAACACTTTGAACAGTATTGCAAGAACATAAAAGGGAAACGAACCATTTGAATTGAAAAGCACATCGCCTAATTTGAAATTAAATGTTTGATTCCTCTTAAAAAAACTCCTGGGAGGGGGGCGTAGGGGGTCGGGTCTTTTGTTTTCGTTTCCTGTATGTGCTTCGCTTTAATTCATTTCTTTTTTGGAGGGGGGGGGGGGGGGGGCTTGTTTTTTCAAGATGTCGGGCTTGTGCACCAAAGCGCCCCTTTTGAACGGCTACTGCACTTCTAGTAATACAGCTTTAACACTTTGGGAATGGACAATATAATGCTCTCTGACATTTTTTTGCCGATGTAGTGCATGTCAAAATTAGTTAGAATGAACAAAACACGTTGTTTGAAATTGTCCCAATAGCGTTTCTATGTAACAAATAACAAGGACCCCCTCCTCTTCATTTGTTTGAAAAATATTAACACGACATTAGGGATAAAATGAACTTGGCCTTATACTGCCATTTTTCTGTCAACTATTTATTTGTAATTTTTCTTTCTCTTACCGAAGCAAGCGGTGAGAATCTCCTCCAGAGGTTTCTGTGTAACAGTCACATTATGCTTCTCGGTGGTTTCTGTTCCATCGGTCAGTGTTTGTGACGTCATTGTGTGTTGAGTCGACGGTTGTGGCTGCGTGGTATCGGGTATCAGCTCATCCGTTGTTGGTACTGAATAACATTGGATCAACAGTGTGAAAATAGTGGACAGTGTTTCCAAAGTGTTATCGCAGTATAAACATTGCGTTACCACAGTGGAAACACATTGTGAGCCCAGTATAACCACTGTATTTAGAAACAATTTAACGACAGTGGGAGCATAGTTTGACCAAGGTGTTAGCAAATTATGATCTCAATGTTATAACCACACTTGAAACACTGTGTGAACATAGTGTTAAATCAGGGACTAAACATGATGACCACAGTATGAATTACCGCAATATTATCACACTGTGAACACAACATTACCACTTTGTATTCACACTCATACTGAATGTAATGTGGCCACAGTATGACCTCTGTGTAAACATAGTGTGATCAGCGTGACCACAGTGTGAACACATTACATCCAAAATAAGACCAGTTTTACTACAAACGGGACACTATGTGCCCATAACGTGACCACATTGTTTTCAGGTTATCAACCCCGAAGAAATGTTTCATATCCGAAGTGTGGTGCATATCACAAAGTGTCACAGCATTTTCACATCACTGAAAAATCGTTCAATATAATGTCAAAGGGTGTTAGAGGTGTCCCATCATACATTTCATTTCTATTGTTGATGACTGATATCATTTTCTAAAGCGAAGTGAAAGAAAGTAGTACAGAGGATCTACAGCTATATGTCAAAGGCAATACAGAATATTTGATTGTACAAATATTGCTTTTATTTTACATTATATCAATTTTGATATAGAATTGTTTAGAAAAATAGTTCTCACCAGTTGATGTGGCCGCCTCCGTGGAAGAGCCTTCCGTTGTTTGGGGATTGGTTTGTAGCTGAAAATGAAAAGATGGTAGTATACCTCAGTCTTACCGAAAAAACCGACTCCACACCAGCTACAAACTAACAGATTCATGGCCATTCGGGGGGTAATGCTCTGACTATATGTATTTAATAATATCGTATCTTGTGCATCTTTGTACGTCCTATTTGTATGTAAATGTATCGTATCTTGTGCACCCTTTCCATCATTCTAACAATTTATTATATTCTAATAGAATATTATCATTGATAGATGATTTTAAAAAGCTTTGTTTACTCACCAGTGTTGTGAGCGGTTCATTATCGTTGCCTTGGTAGTAATAGAAAAAGAAACATGTCGAAGATTAATGTTAAAACGCGTAATTAACATGATAAAAGAGAGAGGCCTTTGAATTATTAGGCCACAAATAAGTAGCACTGACTACAATGTATTACTGAGTATATCAACATTATTTTCATGCAAAATACTACGTAAACATGGGAGGATATAGGTATTAGTCAATACGATTTTTGTTACGGGTTAAGCATGAGTCTGGTGTACATGTCACAAAGTGTCACAGTATTTTCACATCACTGAAAATCGTTCAATATAATGTCAAACAGTGTTAGAGGTGTTTCATCATGCATTTCATTTCTATTGTTGATGACTGATATCATTTTCTAAAGCGAAGTGAAAGAAAGTAGTACAGAGGATCTACAGCTATATGTCAAAGGCAATACAGAATATTTGATTGTACAAATATTGCTTTTATTTTACATTATATCAATTTTGATATAGAATTGTTTAGAAAAATAGTTCTCACCAGTTGATGTGGCCGCCTCCGTGGAAGAGCCTTCCGTTGTTTGGGGATTGGTTTGTAGCTGAAAATGAAAAGATGGTAGTATACCTCAGTCTTACCGAAAAAACCGACTCCACACCAGCTACAAACTAACAGATTCATGGCCATTCGGGGGGTAATGCTCTGACTATATGTATTTAATAATATCGTATCTTGTGCATCTTTGTACGTCCTATTTGTATGTAAATGTATCGTATCTTGTGCACCCTTTCCATCATTCTAACAATTTATTATATTCTAATAGAATATTATCATTGATAGATGATTTTAAAAAGCTTTGTTTACTCACCAGTGTTGTGAGCGGTTCATTATCGTTGCCTTGGTAGTAATAGAAAAAGAAACATGTCGAAGATTAATGTTAAAACGCGTAATTAACATGATAAAAGAGAGAGGCCTTTGAATTATTAGGCCACAAATAAGTAGCACTGACTACAATGTATTACTGAGTATATCAACATTATTTTCATGCAAAATACTACGTAAACATGGGAGGATATAGGTATTAGTCAATACGATTTTTGTTACGGGTTAAGCATGAGTCTGGTGTACATGTCACAAAGTGTCACAGTATTTTCACATCACTGAAAATCGTTCAATATAATGTCAAACAGTGTTAGAGGTGTTTCATCATGCATTTCATTTCTATTGTTGATGACTGATATCATTTTCTAAAGCGAAGTGAAAGAAAGTAGTACAGAGGATCTACAGCTATATGTCAAAGGCAACACAGAATATTTGATTGTACAAATATTGCTTTTATTTTACATTATATCAATTTTGATATAGAATTGTTTAGAAAAATAGTTCTCACCAGTTGATGTGGCCGCCTCCGTGGAAGAACCTTCCGTTGTTTGGGGATTGGTTTGTAGCTGAAAATGAAAAGATGGTAGTATACCTCAGTCTTACCTAAAAAACCGACTCCACACCAGCTACAAACTAACAGATTCATGGCCATTCGGGGGGTAATGCTCTGACTATATGTATTTAATAATATCGTATCTTGTGCATCTTTGTACGTCCTATTTGTATGTAAATGTATCGTATCTTGTGCACCCTTTCCATCATTCTAACAATTTATTATATTCTAATAGAATATTATCATTGATAGATGATTTTAAAAAGCTTTGTTTACTCACCAGTGTTGTGAGCGGTTCATTATCGTTGCCTTGGTAGTAATACAAAAAGAAACATGTCGAAGATTAATGTTAAAAGGCGTTATTAACATGATAAAAGAGAGAGGCCTTTGAATTATTAGGCCACAAATAAGTAGCACTGACTACAATGTATTACTGAGTATATCAACATTATTTTCATGCAAAATACTACGTAAACATGGGAGGATATAGGTATTAGTCAATACGATTTTTGTTACAGGTTAAGCATGAGTGTGGTACATGTCACAAAGTGTCACAGTATTTTCACATCACTGAAAATCGTTCAATATAATGTCAAACAGTGTTAGAGGTGTTTCATCATGCATTTCATTTCTATTATTGATGACTGATATCATTTTCTAAAGCGAAGTGAAAGAAAGTTATACAGAGGATCTACAGCTATATGTCAAAGGCAATACAGAATATTTGATTGTACAAATATTGCTTTTATCTTACATTATATCAATTTTGAAATAGAATTGTTTGGAAAAATAGTTATCACCAGTTGGTGTGGCCGCCTCCGTGGAAGAGCCTTCTGTTGTTTGGGGATTGGTCTGTAGCTGAAAATGAAAAGATGGTAGTATACCTCAGTCTCACCGAAAAAACCAACTCACCACCAGCTACAAACTGACAGATTCATGGCCATTCGGGGGTAATGCTCTGACTATATGCATCTTTGTGCGTCCTATTTGTATGTAAATGCATTGTATCTTGTGAATCCTTTCCATCATTCTAACACTTAATGATATTTAAATAAAATATTATAATTGATAGAAGATTTTAAAAGGTTTTTTTTTTTTTACTCACGAGTGTTGTGAGCTGTTCATTGCCGTTGCCTTGGTTGTAATAGAAAAAGAAAGAAGATTAAATTTATAACGCGTACATAATTAACATGATAAAAGGGTGCAAATATGAAGCACTTCCAATTTACAAATTGTTCATGCTCCACTTCAAAATGATAATTATTAATAGATTTACAGCAGACTAGAAATATGCATAGGCCTCTTGGTTATTCATAATTACTTGCATAAGAGGCTCTCAACGATATTTCTCATCCTTGTAGCGATGGTCACGTGACAGTATATTGATATAGGAAATTTAATATTTTAGAATATATATTATATGATTATGATTTAAAAACGAAAATTATAAGGCACATGGCTTTTAACGAAATTTGAAACGCTTGGTGCGCATGCTCATATATGTTTTACAGTCGGAATAGCTTGCTGAGCATCTGAAAACTAACCAACACAAATTATGACGGAAAGAAAGAGAGGCGATTGAATTCTTAGGCTACGAATAAGTAGCAATGAATATAATGTATTCCTGAGTATATCAACATTATTTTCAAACATAACACTACGTAAACACGGGAGGATATAGGTATTAGTCACTACGATTTTCTTTACGGGTTAAGCATGATTATAGAACATACACATGCGACAATGAACTGAATATATATTCATTATAGTTTCATATAATCTTTTGTATTAATATGAACAAGGTACCAAGGATATATTATGTAAATAATAGAGTTTTAGATAATTATAAGAAGTTAAAATAATACATAAATAGTTGCTAAAATTAAATTAATAGTGAGATACGATGCATTATAAAATGCAGGAAATAAATATGATGCCCGTTTTGTAGACTATAAACCGAATACTTGTGACTGACGATTGAGAGAAATGGTACTTGGTAAAAAAAGAAATTAAAAAAAGATCAATTAGCCTTTTCGCGACAATCCATATTTTGTGCCAGGGCTCAATAACTTTTGATTCAGAGCCTTTACCAATATAGGAGATGCATGAGTACAAGAAACTTTGAACACACTGTATCCATTTTTTGTCATTACTATATTGATGCAATGATTTTTGTTTTAGAAAGTGAAAAGAGCTTTAAAACTCTTCAATTGGCAACACGTTGAGGGATTAAAAATATATGTTTTTCATTAACATCGGCCATTTTTCAACTTGTCGACAACATTCTCGGCCAGAGATATTACATTGATTCTAACGGTGTGGCGATAAAAGAAAATATTTCTTGTCGCAAATTCAAAGAATAATATGGGATCAATCAGGCCCAGAAAGAACTCTTGGTATGAACGAGTTAGTAAGCAATGGGACTAGATAAGTATTAATCAGTTACAAGTAAACGCCGGAATATACAAAGGTGGTCTAATTCTAAACAATTGTTTATACTACCAACAGACAATGAGCAGCCCAAAGTGGGAAATTAAAGAAAAGAAATTAAGTCAAAATATGGGCAAAAACTAAGAATACAACTTTTTCGTTTGCCTTTATTTTAAATACCAAAGAGCAGGGGTAGTTAGGGCCTATGTGTTTTGTGGCTTTTGGGCATTCTTGGCCGCCCAATATTATCATTAAGTATTTGGCGACACCTGTGTCTGGGAGGCAAAAATCGCTGTAACCATCGGGTTTCTCCTCCCAGTTTAACTAATATCGAGTGTCCAGGAGGACCACTACATCAGGATTTCTCCATACTCTTATAAGAATAGTGCAAAGGTTGAGAGTCTCCACTACACGGGACCTTAATTCAACGTCCTATCCGAATGTTTTCCACTGCAACATAGCCTTTGTCTATGCAACAGGGTAGGGGCACGCTAACACACAACGCAGGCTTCGATCAACCGCCTGGGTTGGATTCGAACCCACGATCTTTGGTTCGACAGGCAGACGCTTTGCCGACTGAGCCGACTCACCTACCCAGAGTAAATTGGTGGTGTAGACCACGGTTTATGTTTGACTACTTTTCGTGAAACCCGGCCAAAAGTTTTAAAAGCAATATATACTGTTACAAACTTACATAGATATCCAACATATTTCCATTTATATTTGGTGTTGTCAGTACAGTCGATGGGGCGGTCTTTCCAACCGCAGCGCACGTTGCATTCCGTTTCTCCGTTGCAGTGGTCAATGTAATCAGATGTTTGGTTCACATGGCATTTTGCCAAATATTCGTCATCGTCGCAGTCCTCAAGGAACGTGCAGTATCCCCATAATATCTGAATTTCTTCGCCAGAATCGCACCTAATATGTTCTTGATCTTGCCACCATGTACAACGCTGAAAGACTTTAACGTCTAAACAAAGATACGATATAGATATAAACATACAGACATACAGATTAACGTAAGCCTAAAGCGTACCAATCTGTCTCTTCCCCGCAAATGCCAAAACGGCCACACGGAATCCAAGCCTGACTTGCATTCCGTTTGCGGGGTTTAATGTAATTATTCATTTTCTCCATATTCCTTAACGTTTAAGATATACAATGCCAGGATAATATTCCTGAGGTTTGTTTTAAACATTCTACCCGAACGCATTTTAGGTGATTGGTAGACTTTAACCATAACCATCTCAGGGTCCCGTCTTATAAGAAGTTGCGACTGATGCAAGCCGATCGCAACTTGATATCAATCGCAAATCTGTACTTAAGAGTTAGGAGATCGTAAGTTTGCGATTGATCGTATGACGTGCTTGCCATCAATCAAGAGGTGACCGGACATTTGTTCCTGCGACAATTGCTTCAGGTTTCAAGGTTTTTAAAGTTTATATAATGTTAGGTTTAAGGTTGCAATTGGGTTTTAGGTAAATGTTTAGTGTATAAAGTCTCGTTCAGAAATGAAGCTTGAAACCGCCGGAAAAAAAACCAATAATGACAATAAACCGCCGTGGTTTCTTTTTTTCTTTGCGTAGAAGTGAGTGGGAACTGCGCGCAACAATGGTTCTTCACGTAAGAAGTGAGCTATGTGTTATAGATAAAGCATTGTGAGGTGTATACCGCTTTGTGTCATCATATAAAACCTTTGCTTTATTAATTGCGGCATATCTGAACACGGAATGTTAGGGTGTCGTGGTCTAGCGGATCCGTCGTCAGATTATGGATCACGTGTTTCGCGTTTCGAGTCCCGCTGCGGCACTCATGTCCCTTGGCAAGATATAAATCTACATTTGCCTCTCTCTCCATTAGTCCGCCCTTGTGTTAAATGGGTACCGGTAGGAAAGAATTCCCCGAATGCTATGAGCACTGAATCAGTATCCTAGCAGAGCCGATGTGCGCTATGAAAATATCCAATATCATTATTATTGTTAGGGTAAGGTTTAGGGTTCGGTCTAGGTTGGGGTCCAGGGTCGAATTGAAAGCTTCGGTTAGTGTAGCAACTGTCACTGGAGCAAGTTTGCTACAACCCTATGCAACTCTTTATAAGACAGGGCCCTGATTATACATAAACACAAACTTTAAACATCACCACTGTCTGAACATTGAACATTTTAAAGGCCAAGTTATATTAGTACACATGATATCAGTGTAAAGGATGATAGTGATGGTAATGATATAAGAAAGGGATAGTGCTAGTAATGGCATACCAACAAAAAAAAACAATTTAGGGGATGTGCAATAATGTGCACTGCAATCGGTCTTCAGTGAGACATTATTTTATGATACACTAACGTAAATCTAATGTGCACATTGCGTTATATGGAGTTAGTGAGTTTAGAAGCCGTTGCTATTAAATGCTATTACGTTATCAGACGAAATTAATAACAAACATATAATAAACGAAACTATTATACTGCAAATACCTATATAGTAATCGTGCTATATTAAGTGCATAACACATCTGTGAAGATGAATAACACTGTAAAATAGTAAAGTTCTTCCTTTTCTGAGAGCATTGTTGGAAAGAGAAACTTAAACAATTGTTTACTAATATCCAATCAAGTATTTTAACGACTTAGAAAAAAGAAGGAATACCGAGAATAAAGGAGTTATGGAACATCCCTATCTGGCTTGTCATAAGAGTATGGTAAATATATTTGAAGAAATGAAATGAAAAAGAAAGGAAAAAAAAAGCAAAATATGTCTTACCTGATGGTATTGTGGTAGGAGCCTGAAAAAAAACACATCAATAAACTGATACAATAAATAAATTAGATAACAAGCAAATAGCATAAATATATGAGAAAACATGAGGTACTCTCGCCATCAACAGGTGAATATGCTTAAGCGTTATAGATGCCTTCTTTGATTTTATTTTCGTTATGATCCTAAAATCATATGTTTCATCCACCGTATAACAAGGAAAAGAAATAATAAAGGGAAAAAGTGGATCGGTCAAGCAATGAAATTCGGAGAAAGGAAGAGAGAAATCAAATAGAGGAGAGAATTAGAGAGAGAAAAGGAGAGACTGAGAGGGAAAGAGAAAGAGGGAACGAGAGAGAAAGTGAAAAGAAAGCAGGTGTGTGTGTGCGTGTGTGTGTGTGTATGTGTGCAAGAGAGAGAGAGAGAGAGAGAGAGAGAACATGTGTGTGTTTGTCTGTTTGAAAGAGAGGAGGGAGAGAGAAGAAGAGGAAGAAAAAGAAGGAGTATTTACCTCCTGATTTAATCCAATATCCAATGCTGCAGTTATTTGCTGTACTGGAGGTTCCCCGGTTCCAGCCCACACGCCTACGTATAAACCAGACATCAGAAATTGCTTTAATTACTTGAACAATATAATTCAGAGACGATCTGAATAATATATAATATAATTGTATTGTATGAACTATGCTTCGGCGACAATAGACTAATGTATGTATGTATGTGAATGTATGCATGTTTCTATCCCAAACCCTTAGTTACCAACTATTACTTTGATTAAATTTGGCTAAACATGCTGCCACGCGCCCACAGATGCCTTTCGTTATGTTGATTGTGTACCCCGGTAAGCAATTCAGCGAGAGCTGTACGGTCGGTTTCCCTTCGCATACTTCCAGGGTCTTAGCGTTGCCAGCTACAAAAAAGAGAAAAGAAAATAGTTCTTTCTAAGGGCCGAGGAGTTCCCCTCGCCCTCCTTCGCCCCACACTGCAAAATAAACGATTAAATTGCCACCTAGTATAGCTAGGATCAATTCTAAAAACCTTGCTAGTTTCCACATGCGGCGGTAAATCGCCGGGACAACATAAAGTGACGTAATCGCATTATATTTATGTCTTCATATTTCGGGTTCTGACAGCGGTTGCATCCTACAGGATATATCATATATATATGACCGAGCATCAAAAGTGAAGTCAAAATCTCATTTAAACATTAATAAGTGCTTTGCTATGAATATTTATGTACTACGATGTTATCCGTGAATTTATCTCAATAAAGATTTATTTAAAAAAAAAAGATTAAACAAAAGTGAAGTTGAGTTCGGATCATTCGATTACGCAGTGATAGCCTTGTTGAAAATAAAAGTTGATTATGTAGTTTAACAATTAATGTATGCTGTGATGTTTTGGAAACATCACATTTATAAGAAATTCACAAGTATTGCAAAAAAGCGACATTCACTGCACATCTAAATTGCTATGTGGGACGATACATGTTTCTTTAATGTTTGGTCAAAACTGAAATTCTTGTTGAATATGAGAGCATTTGGAGAGCAATCTATTTCAGGGGACATTTTTTTATTATGATATTCTTTCAAATTGACACCCCAAAAAAAGAATGGGCAAGCTCACAATTACTTTTCGTCTTTACCAGAACTCAACCTTCTCTTCAGGCGTGCTAAAATAAACACGAATGTTCCACCCTTTCTGGAGTCATATCAAGGATCACTTCGTTTGGAGCGGAGAACACAAAATAGAAAACAAACAAACAAACAAACGAACGAGCCAACAAACAAACAACAACAGCAACAACAACAATAATAGTCAAACAAAAACATGTAGTATAATCCATGCTCCAATTATTCAACAATACTTTGGAGTGGAGCGGACTCAAATCGAAAGGCAGTCATCCCTAATATGACTCCTTGTATGTGGATTTCCACTCCTATTGGAATCTACTCTCAAAAGAGTGATTTAACCAGTTCCAGCTGAGATCAAACATGCATTATTATGCTATTGTCTTAGATCATTTATTTTATATTGAAAAAACTGATTATGAATAGATAAAGGACATTTCAAGTATCTCATAGAGTGTCCATGTTATGTTCAGATTAAATTTTGCAAATGAGTGTGCTCTAAACGAATGATTAGACAGAAATACATAAGGACAGCGAAATCTCCGAACCCAATTCACTTAGAAGAAAATAATTGTCCATGTTGTCTTAACACCATACCTTCGTTCATTTGATGAGTACATATTTCTTAATGACGTTCAAAATGCGAAAGAAACTACTTTAAAATTTATCCTCGTCATATATATGCGTTGAAATGACGAATCCCTTTTTATAAATGGCATCAAACAGAAGGAAATGCAAAAGAGGTATTTTTTTCTTTTAAACACTTTATATATCTTTTTTTGAAAGGTTATATCTTCTTTATATATTTAATTTATTTACTGTCAATGATAATAGTAATACATTTATAAAAGTGATAACAACAACTATAGCAACAAAAATAACAATATTCTGAATTTATAAAGTGCTAAGTTCATTCACAACCTCCCTCAAAAGGGATAAATAACACTTTAAAAAAACATATCATTCTTGCTGTTACATGGGTTGATGGTGGAACTAAGATGACAATATTTGTGCAATATCTCGTGGAAAACGAATGATGTATTATCAACTTACCTTTGCATAGGAGGAGGATGAAGTATGATATCTGTGGAAAGATAAATCATTATTTAGGTATGAATAACATTATACCAATAGTATGTTTGTAATCATGTATACCAATGAAATATTGCCATGGTTTATCTTTTCATATTTTAGCTGTTATGTGATGGGAATCTTTCTCCCACAAACACATATTGGCTCAATATGGGAACTTTTCCAAACAATTAATCGTACTCAGTTATAGTTATAGTAATAGTTATTCATACAATATATACTGTAGAAGAGCAATCATTGCTATTCTGGCAATATACAATCCCCTTGATATGCCATTAATTTGGTTATTTTTTCTTTTCTTTTTTGTTGAATCCATCTTTGTCAACATTAATTTTTATAAGGAATACTTTCTTTCCGACTTCATATTAGGACATGGGGATAAAGATTAAGAAGAAAAGAGAGAGAGAGAGACAGAGAAAGTGAGAGCAGGACAGAGATAAAGAGCAAGAAAGAGAGAGAGAGAAAAGGGAGAGGACGGGGACGTAGAGACACGGAGGAAACTGTTGGCAGAGGGAAATAAAATAAGAGAGGAAGAAAAAGAGATGGAGAGATAGACAGAAAGAGAGGGAAGGAGATAATAATAATAATACACAAAATTTATTAGGCGCTTAATACTGGTGTCTCTAAGCGCACCATATTCTGATTATTTACCAAAACTTATAGTAAACACACAACTTATACATCTGTTCTTTATTCAATAAATCATGCATATATAATAATACAAATAAGAGTGAGATCAAACATACATACATAAGGTCGAACATAGGATCAAACATAAGATCGAACAAACAAGAAATAAGACGGTGTGCACCTCCTTGACCAACTCACAACTGCAAAATATTATTCATGAATTAAAAAGGTGCGTTTTCAGCAAGGACTTGAATTGGTCAAATAGAATGAATATTATGAAAGTGCGCTGCTAATTTATTCCAAAGGATAGGGGCATTTGCTGAGAAAGCTCGATCGCCATATTTTGTAACGGTACGAGGTCCAAGGGTTAACTGCAAGGTTGATGATGATCGAAGAGGTCTTAAAAAACTAGAAGAACGTTAGGAAATCAAATCTGAAAGATACTTAGGGGCTTGGCCATGGAGAATTTTGTATGTAAGAAGAAGAACTTTAAATGTTATACGATAGTGTATGGGAAGCCAATAAAGAGAACGCAATATTGGGGTTATGTGGTCAAACTTTCTCGAGTGAGTAACAAGCCTTGCAGCAGTATTCTGAATTCTTTGACGTGGAAGTAGGTATGAATGCGGAAGGCCAGAAAAAATTAAATTACAATAATCAAGGTGGGAGGATACAAATGCATGGGTTCATTTTGCAGTTGTTGGCCGGTCAAGTAGTTTCCTAATTTTCCCAATTTTAAAGATTCCAAAAGATGCCGATTAACATACGTTTTTAATATGCTGCTGAAATGTAAGATTTTTGTCGATTAAAACACCCAGGTCTCGAAAGTATTCACTACCCTTCAGTGAACCATCTCCGGTAACCAAGTCGGGGAAGGAATCGGTGTTTCTGAATTCGGAAGTAATGTGGATCATTTCAAATTTTCGTTCATTAAGGCAAAGTCTATTGTTAAAAGACCAGAACCTAATGTTTTCAAGGCAGCTGCTGAATTTCCGAGTCGCATCATCCTTCCCGTTAGGCTTAAGAGTTATATAAATCTGAGTGTCGTCAGCGTACATCGCATGTTGAATCCCCTGGTGAGAATTAATGACCTTAGACAGTGGGCTGGTGTAAAGAACGAAGAGAAGTGGGCCGAGATAAGAGAAAGAGAGAGAGAGGGGGATAGTAGGATAAAGAAGGGGAATATACAGAGGAGGTGAAGCAAGGTAGAAAATAGATGGATAGAAGGGCACAATCAGTTTTTGACATTTCTAATTCCAATCATAAATATCTTGATAATCACACAGGCGATCGGCTTGTTAAAGTCCTGACCTAAAGGTTTATAATTATGATTGCAGCATGAGGTAAATCCAAGATTTTTTTAAAGAATCTGAGGCAGAGATACTCAATCCCTTTAAAAGAGTACTTTATTAAAAGCCAACTTACTGTTTTCCTCACTAGTCATGTGTTAAGATGTAGTTGTTGTTTTTTAGAAGGTCGAACGCTTAACGCGTCTGAAAACTGCTGATCTCATGATATATGTATATATGTATATCACCCTAGCAACACCATCACCAATTTAATCAGCGAAATTGATGCTGTAGCAGATCATTTGTATGCGCTTTTTTAAAAAGGAAATATCGACATTAATAACCTTAATTATCTTCGGTAGGCTGTCTCTTTTATTTGTGTGATGCCTTGCTTTTCAATAGACCCCTCATCCTTGATCATTATTCATCACCCGTACCTCGTTCGATTGTCTATATGAATAGATGTTTAAATATTAAATTAAATTGGATTTAGATGAAACGACACGACATCAGCATACTGATGTGTCTGCTTAATTAAAGAAGACCATTTTTAGATGAGTAGGGCTTAGTTCACAAACAATACCCCTGACATTTCGTGAATACAGCGGCTTGTTCACACAAAAGGTTGGGTGACGCGACCACCCGACCCGACGCGACCCGAAGATTCTAAGTCAGCCCTGGACAGGGGGGTAATTGGCGTATGGGAAGTTTGCCTTCAAAGGCTCAATTGGCGCAGGAAATGACGGAATAGGCCACTTTCTTTATGTATGCATTGCATACAACACGTGTTACTAGGGAGGACAGGTCATAATGTTTGGCATACATCGTAACAATTAATGTATGCAGTTCGCATTCTGACTATTGAAATACAGTTATTCGTAGGAGGTGAATGAAACAATTTGTAATAAATTACATTACGAAAATGGTCTATTAAAAAGGCTTTGCGCGCAAATAGCCTAAACGACTGCAAATTGATTGATGCACACAATGATTTTAAATGACGTATGAACGTGTCTCTCGCATCTGTCTCGTCTCCTCTCTCTCCTCTGTTCAACTCAGTCCCCATTTTCATTCTCTCTCTTTCCATTCCTCACTCTCCCATAAAGGTTTTTTCTTATTCATCTACCTCCCAGGTCATTCTGTTTCACGTATCAGTTGATATTTAAGTTTTTATTTTATATTATATAATATTTAAAAAATAAAGCTTTACGTTTGTTAACTAGTATTTCTCCATGTCATATTAACGGTATAAACCTATTAACTTAGCACACCTTGCTTATTCGAAAGTATTTTAACATCATACACAATATTCAAAGATTTAACAACAAAATGTGTAGCGATCATCCCTAAATCGGAGGACGCGACAAAAAAGCGGCCCATTTGACGAAAATACTATTTTGAATTTTATTTTGAATGAGTCACGAAAGGGCATTAGATAATTTATATTTTGATACCAATTTTAATGGAATGTGATTTAATGAACATCGCAGTTGTAAGTTCAAAATCATGATATTTTTTCTTCTTCAAAAACTCTAATTTTATTTTTTTAACTTTTTTTTCTATATGTCAAAACCAGAAAGTTGTAATTTTGCGTAACTTTAAAAGAATTGCCCCATTTACAAGGGCAATATTTCGTGCAAAGCATATGCTTATATTTCTTTTTAATGAATACTTATAGCAACTCAAAGTTATCTACTTGACTTCCACAAAAACTACATTCCACAGATACACAAATAGACCCGAGGAAAGAGTCATTGGTCACATCATAAATAGTCTGAGATTTAAACCCAAACGTGATGATAAGGCAAAGAAGTTCTTTATTCTGAAGAAAATGATGGATAAAAGCAGCATATGCTTGTATTTTGGAGGTAACTGTGGAGGAAATCTTGGAGTTGTTAAGTCCCCAGATTTTATACAAATGTGCAATGCACGAATATGATAGGTTTTTGCGATAAATAAAAGGAGCAAGATTTTTAAGTGATTAAAAAAACCCAAGATGTGTTTAAAATGCAAGCTAGTTCTAAATTTTGAAAGAAATTGAGACATAAGACATGAACAAACTGCTTATTATGGAGACTGGTGTGGGATGGATGTTTCAGATTTGAATCCCTAGGGCGTGGTGTGATGCACAAATTGATTTGTTTGTTGTTTTGAAAAACAAATAAAGACTATATTCATGTAAATTGGAAAATGGTTATTCATAGAATTAAATCCATAGAATTCGGCTCCCCCTCTCTCTCTCTCTCTCTCTCTCTCTCAATTAGCGCCTGTGCAATTACTTTTTTTTACAAGGGGCTTCCACAGAAAAACCTGTCACATTTGACAGAAAAAAAATGCATGTATCCTAAAGAGAGGCAGATTGTCCATGGGGATTTGGGGGAATTTTCCCCACGAGCCGCTCTTTATTTTTGACCGGACCTAGGTCTGGTCGATTTGTGGTTTGAGGGGCACTTGATATATGCATCTTATGAGTCGAGTAGGCTGCTCACGTCAAAATTTTCATAACCAATTTTCTGTCCCAGTCCGCCCCTAGAAACACCAAATTATTTACACGACGTAGAAAATAATGAGGCCTGTCTGAATGCTGTAGTCCTGTTTTTCCTGGTTATTTGATCAATTTGACAGAGCTGTAATAGTTTGATATGTATTTAGATCTAGTGGATAACCACAATTTCTTTCTATTTGATTTTTATCTCATTGAAATGGCACACAAAGACATCATAAATTAATTTTAAAATAAAATAAAAAAATGCATGTATCCTAAAGAGAGGCAGATTGTCCATGGGGATTTGGGGGAATTTTCCCCACGAGCCGCTCTTTATTTTTGACCGGACCTAGGTCTGGTCGATTTGTGGTTTGAGGGGCACTTGATATATGCATCTTATGAGTCGAGTAGGCTGCTCACGTCAAAATTTTCATAACCAATTTTCTGTCCCAGTCCGCCCCTAGAAACACCAAATTATTTACACGACGTAGAAAATAATGAGGCCTGTCTGAATGCTGTAGTCCTGTTTTTCCTGGTTATTTGATCAATTTGACAGAGCTGTAATAGTTTGATATGTATTTAGATCTAGTGGATAACCACAATTTCTTTCTATTTGATTTTTATCTCATTGAAATGGCACACAAAGACATCATAAATTAATTTTGATGGTCAACTTATGCTAGTGTGATCGGAAATGGTCCAAATGTAGAAATTAAGGCGAATAAAGGGATTTTCATAATGTTACCACTTTCTGCCTAGGCGAATCCAAGGTGAACAAAACGGCCAATGAAATAATGAAAATAATATTAAAGGGTAAAACGTTGGTCTGCGAACCCCGCCTTTCCAGAACCACATGAGGGCCACAGTGATTCCAGTGTAGAACAAATTCAGAAATGAAAATGGGAAATTTATTCCCTATGCCGACCCCTTCGGAGCAATACCATAAGCTGTAGGAGTTCTAAATATTCAGGGGTAGCGGTCCGGGGGTAGTTGTCCTAGGGGGTAATTGACTGGGGCGTAGTTGTCCGAGGGTAGTCGTCCTAGAGGTTGGTTGCCCCAAGGGGTAGTTGTCCTAGGGGGTAGTTGTCCTATAGGGTGGTTATCCGGGGGTGGATGTCCAGGGCGTAAGTGTCCGGATATAGATATGAATAAATTATACTGTATTCTGATCTTTTTAAGATAAGAAATGTTCTCTACGAACCTATCAAATAATGTATTTTTAATTTGAAAGAAGAAATGTATAAGCAGTATAAACGCAACAAAATCAAAATTGGAGGTGGAATAAAATAAAGATTAGTCTTTAGGAGAGATTCTGAAATGTAAAATTCTATTTCTTTCTATATACTTTTCTACAATAATGGAAAAGATAACACAATTTTGGCTCAGATATGATATCCACATGAAAAGAAATTACACCACATAAACGCTCCGGCATCCTTCATGGTCTAATGAAAAATTAATCGAGGATTCACAAACGGTATGTCAGTCTTGTGGACATTCAGACCATTTTAGTGAGGGTTCAAAAGACCTACATTGTTGGTCTCGTGGGCTGTCTTTATAACCCAGCTAGCTCAGAAGTAGGATATTTTCCAGTTATCTTTCTTTGATTATGTTTAAATATTTGTCTCAACCATGCCCAGATTTTGCCAAGCAGTCAGGGGGAGCAAGGTGTTAAAGACGTAGTTGCGTGTGTGTGTGTGTGAGTGTGTGTGTGGGGGGAGGCAGGCAACTGTTAATGCCCACACTTTCTGAAACATCACAGACTATATAAGTACTTATCAATTGCATTCAGGACTCCTAATCCTTTGATCTGTCTGTAAATGTCCAATCACTATCATCAAATTCATATACCAAGATACTGGCTAAAATGAGTGAGAAAATTCCCACAATAAAAAGCACATTTTCGGCTCAAAATTCACATTTTATACATTTCAATGAAGCTGACATCTACTTGAAAGTATTTCAATCATCCAGCAAATGATATATATAAGCCTCTCCTTTCCACAAAATACGGTCCTTTCACATGAGCAAATCCTTGAAAGCTATAAATAAAGACATCTCTCCAATTTTGATTTTTGGAGAATAACGTGTTTTCATAAAAACTTAAGTTTTTAATTAAACAAAAAAATCATCTTTCTAACTTAAAATGTAATGTTAATTAATTCAAATTCCAATAAATTTTGATTCAAAATGTTTTTTATTTAAATCTCTTTGCATAATACTATTTTTCGTAAAAAGGGCCGCTGTTTTGAGCGTCCCCTCCGATCTAGGGGTGCCTGCTCCAAATAAAAAAGAAGCACCTCTGAAATATTGTGTATTATGATAAAATCTTTCGAACGAACAAGCTGTTCTTAGTTTGTGAGGCAGTGGCATCCAAATAAAAACTAAGCAACATATTTGAGTTTGGCCCGAAATGTATGTACTTTAAATTTGGTACTACTTTATCGTGTTGCCTTTTACCGAATATTACTCTTAAAATGACATTTGCTTTTTATTTAGGGTTCTCACATTGTACATTGTTCTTATATTGCCTTTCGTGCTGTTACTTGTCATGTTTAGAATATTAAGGTATTTGAAGAGCCATACTTTTCAGGGAACATTTTGTCTCCGATGTTCTTCCACGCTTGCATAATAACAATGATAACGCTCTCGAATTATGTCTCATCTCTCCCCGGAACTCAACCTTCTCTTTAAGTTGTCTACACCTTTCGTTTTTGTTACTCTACAGTTTGTGTGATCCATAATTGTATTTTTGTATAAATGTAGAACAAGTACACTTCAAATAGTCTTCACTATGATAACTTGATATGTATTCGCCATAAAACTCACCTGTAGAAAACGCTCCATCCCGCGAATCAAGAAAATCTCCAAATGAAGATCAAAACATCAATCTGATTCCTTTTGGATACGACTCACAAGCAAAATACGATTCTTCCTTTTTGTTGTCTCCGAGTGTGACTTTATTATCACAATCAGGCGCTAGTTTAATACTTTTTAACGTTGTTCAATATTTGTTTTAAAAAGCAATGGCATCATGCAATACGTTCGAGAGACACCGATGCTAACTTTGCTTGTTTAACTGTCCCGTGTTGCACTGCGACCAGGCCTGACTGCGACCGGAGCTTCGATGCTGCAAAAGTAGATAGAGTTGTTTTCCTCCGGGAGAGATGAAGATGATTTCAGCAGGGGCGTGGCCTAATCCATTGTGACTGAATAGTCACCGTATCATGTGGCTAGTGCGCAAATGAGGCACTCGGCGTGTGCTAACTTTTCGTTCATACATTTTGATACATTTGCCTATGGTTTGTCATTAGTATAACCATGACGACCATCCATTATGAAGCAGTTCATGATATGATAAATAATGATCTTTAAATGATCGGTTTCCTTGGTACAAAATATCAATGAGCCAATTATATTTATCACACGTTTCGTTCACCTTGCGACGGCGATTTAATCAAATGCTCTTAAAACACGAAACATAAACAATTGCGTGGCTCTGTCTCTAATTATCGTTGCATGTAATAACATCTTCTCTTCTTTTTTTCTTTTTTTTTGGGGGGGGGTGGGGTAGGAAACACGAAGGGAGCATGCGTAGTTTGAATTCGTGATATGGCGTGGCAGTGTCTTATTGGTCACATATATGATTGATAGCACGAGACCTCAGTAAAAGACCCGTTTATTGCTTTATACCTCCTACCGACATGATATTTTATCTCACATGTAGTATTTTTGAAGGAAACACATAACACTTTGCTAGGACCGATTTGTGATAATATTGCCTAGACGTTATGTTCCGACGTCAGAGTTTAAAATGAAGAAAAAAAAACTAACAACAATCACTGTTGAAATATCAGTTTTTAATATACCAAATTGTTCAGTATTTAGAATCAGGAGTTACTCTATATTGGGGGACAATGGGCGTGTGAGTGTGTGCAAGAGTGAGAAAGAGAGAGAGAGAGAGAGAGGGGGGGGAACAAGAGAGTGATACCCTAACCTACATGGTACATTAATTAACAGGACATCATACAAACTGGTATATTACCCTAACCCTAACCTAACCCTTACCCTTACCCTAAATTCAAAACAATATAACTAACTAAACCAATGACTAATAAATAAACCTATTGTTTCTTGGGAGGCTTATTAATCAAAATGTCATAATTTGTTTTGACTTAAAGCACACATTTAAAGGAACACCCATTTGAGAGGGTTCCAATGAAAGAGCTAGTGATAACGTACGTCGGGGTGGATGTGCTTTTCGTTTAAACAAAACATGAATTTGTAACGATTTTGGGGGGTAAAAGTCCATAAGCTATGGAGGACAAAATGGAGGACGGTGACGGTTGCAGTTTCGTGAAGGGGAGGTAATTAATCTTGCTGGGGTCCTGAATTCATGATGTATGTTATTCCAAACTTTCTCTACCGGTTACCATGAATCCTTCTGACAACAAAACTACTGATCGTCATCCTTATCAATTACGTCGGAAAGGGGAAAAAGGAAACAAATCTTCTCAGACTGTGACACGACAAACCGAATCTGCGCAAGCATGTGCACGAAGCAGTTCGCCGACTCGTGTAGACGCCGAAACCACCGCACCACTACACTCACAAACGGACGCTTCGCATGATACTGCTGTCTCCAGTATGTCGACTCAAAAGGATTTGGTAAGTCGTGCTGAATTTCAACAGACGTCGAACACAATTATTGAAAAACTCGACTCTCTAAGTTCTAACATTTATGCAATAAGAAAGGAAATTGGTGAAGTACGTGCTATTGTTGCTGAGTTGGAGGTAGTTTCGGCCGATACGTCTGCTAGGCTAGCAGAAGTGGAAAATGAATCGTTACCACAAATGAAAAAAAGAATCGAAGAAGCTTGAAACTGAGCTAAAAGAGAAATTGTTAGCCCTAGAGCTCCATGACAGAAAACAGAACTTGTTAGTATATGGCGTTAAGCAAGATAAAGCAGAAAGTGCTCTTTGTGTCGCGAGAGATCTTCCAAGATCTTGGCTTCTCGAAGGATATCCCCCTCGTAAATGTTCATCGACTGCCCCGTCGTGCTCTGCAAGGAAATGATCGGCAACAAGCAGGTCCGGACCCCATTATTATCCGCTTCAGCTCCATGATAGATCGTGACGCAGTCCTCAATGCTAACCAAAAAAGGGTGATGAAAAATACAGCAAGAAAAGTTGGAGACCAGTCGTCGAATGATCCACCCCTCCCTTATCCACAGTTGAGGATCGTGATGAATCTACCTGCTGAAATGAAGCGTCAGAGATACCATTTACACTCAGAAAGGAGCATAACAAATCTACAAGGATAAAATTGTTTGGTGTGAAGCTATGTCTCCAAGTCAGAGAAAGGGGTTCCCAAGCAGGGTGGAGAAGTGTGAGCGGCTGAATGATGTTCTTCTTTCAGAAATATAGGTAGCTTCTAGACTTAAACATTTAGAAAAGAAGAAATCTATCAAAAGTATGAAACAGAATGTTTTTCATGCCAAATCGAACTAAACAGAAAGGAACAGGATGAGTTCCACAGATCACAAGTATAAAATAATTCCATAAGCTGTTTATTTCTGTTGCTGGTTTGCTTTGCATAAGTATAAATAAATGTTATGCTATCTGTTCAACTAAAAATTTAAAATGTATCTACTTGACTGTATTACAGTTCAGTAAGAGGCAAAAATTAAAGAAATGCTTGAATATTTTGTAACTCTGTTTTTTGCATTTGTAAGATAACTTTAGTCTTAATGGATTTTGGACTCTGGAAGTTGACTCGAGACTTGAATGAGAGGAAGTCTTTCATTTCTTTTCTTTTGTTTTCTAGTCAAGTTTGGAAATTGCTTATTGATGCTGTTGTTTGTCTTGCTTAATCAAGATTTTACAGAAAGGAACAAGATGAACTCCACTGATCGTGAGTGCTATAGACCTCCATAAACCATTTATTTATGTTGTTAATTTGCTATGCATGAGTACAAAAACATGATATGCTATCTGTTCAAATCACAACTAAAAGTGTAACTATTACAGTCCAGTAAGAGGCAAACTTTATAGACTTTCTTGAATGTTCTGTTATTTCTGCATCTTTAGGATAATTTAGCATTATCTTAAAGGACTCCGGGAACTGGAAGATAACTCCAAATTTGAATGAGAGGAGATTTTTCATTTCAACCTTTTTATTTTGTATGTTGTTGTTTCTCATGCTTAATGAATCTAAACAGAAAGGATCAGGATGAACTCCACTGATCAAGAGTACTATAGACTTCCATAAGCTGTTTATTTTTGTTGCTGGTTTCTATGCATAAGTGTAATTAAATGTTATTCTATCTGTTCAATTAAGAACTAAAAGTGTAACTTTACAGTTAGTAAGAAGCAGACATTGACGAAATGCTTGAAAGTTCTGTTACTCTGTTTTTTGCATAATTTATGTAAGATAATCTTGCATTGTCTTATAGGACTTTGGGAACTGGAAATTAACTCCAGATTTTGATGAGAGTAAATCCTTTACTTCTGTTTTCAAGTCAAGTTTGGAAATTGTTTACTGATGCTCTTACTATGTTTGTTTGTTTTACTCCTGTTTTATATGTATCAAGATGATTAAACAGCATAAACTTCCTTATAATAGGGAAGGAAAAGGAAGAGAAACCATTTTTTCTTGATGTAGCTTTTTTACCTGATGATCGAGTTCACCATTATTATGATGTATTGTATGTATAAGGTCAGTTACAGTTCATTGTATGACCGCCACCTACACTGTATGAATCTCAAATATTTCTGGTTCTTCTACATCATGGTCAATAACATTGAATTCCAGGTGCTTTGTTTGACTTGGTATGTCTGTGAGCTGGGGGGGGGGGGGGGGAGAGAAGAGTTGGGCATTCTTTTTGTGCTCACATACATGTACACACTATGAATATGACTGACAAAGAAAGCGGACAAAATATACAAATCCTCAGGTAGACAAAGGAACATCCCTTCACTGCTATTATGTAAAAAGGTGAATATGCATGTGACACCTATTCTACACATTTTTACATAATAGCAGTGAAGGGATGTTCCTTTGTGTACCTGAGGAACTGTATATTTTGTCCGCTTTCGTTGTCAGTCATGTTCATAGTGACATGTACCATGTACTTGATTCCAGCCTGCAATTTTTTAATGTTCTGGATGTACAGGTCCAAACACCTAAAGTATCACGTTATAAATGGTTATGTTGGGCACCGAGAGGTCTCCTCCTCTGTGAAAAGAAAAGACTCGTTCTCTCTCTCTCTCCCTCTCTCCCTCTCTCCCTCTCTCCCTCTCTTCCTCCATCTTTCTTTCCTCCATCTATATTTATGCTAATTTAATATGTTAATTAACTTAAATTTACGTAAGCAAACAGCCTTTATTAATTTTGTACTTTCTCTTGCTGTTCTTCTACTTTGAATTTAGGACCTAAGCAGGTTAATCCTAAACTGAAATCGCTACCTATTTTGGGGATGCACATTGTAGTCCTCAAATGGACGACAAATGTAGTAAATTTAATTGTCTTTGTTTTTTTCTGTTTGGGTTTGTCCTCCCCCCCCCCCCCCCCATGTTTGTTGTTTGTAGTAATTATGTGTTTTGCAGCTGGCCAGCCGTGATTAATTACTACCACTTTTTGCAATGTACTGATATTCCTACACTTTTCTGAACGTAATGATGACTGACTTACCTTTTGCTGAAACAAGCGATATTGATTTAGACATATTATTTCACAGTTTGCATAATGTTGATTTAACTTCATCATCTGACGAACGTTATGAGAAACGTATTTCAGATACCCTCAATAGTAAATTCGATGAAATGTTACTTCAGCTTGATCCTAATGATATTCATTATGTAAGAGAATCTCAATACCTTACTCAAAACCAGTTTATTCAAAATGTTAAAAGCACATCAAAATGTGATTTAAATTTCTTGAACCTGAATATTCGTAGCCTGAACAAAAATTTTGAGCAGTTAACTTTATTGCTGGACAATATTGATCTGTGTAACTTTATTATCGGTCTCACAGAAACATGGTTGCAAGACCAGCCTCATTCCCTTTTTTCTCTTTCTCAACATAACCTCATAATTAATAACCGTACGAATAAAAGAGGTGGAGGCGTTGCAATGTATGTTTCAGACCATCTAAATTTTAAAGTACTTTCTGATATAAACACAATGAATCTGGCAATGGAAGTGGTCTTTATCGAAATAGTCTTACAAAACAAGAAAAATATCGTAGTTGGTACTATTTATCGCCCCCCTTCTTCAAATCACAACGAATTCTTAGTTGAAATGCAGCATTTACTTGTTCACCCCCTTCTTCAAAATAAACATTGCATCATTATGGGAGATTTCAATGTTGATTTGTTAAAATGTAATGATAATCAGTTCTCTCATGATTTTCTGGATACCTTACTTTCGTATTCTTTTGTTCCAGTAATATCAAAACCCACGCGGTTATCCACTCATTCGTGTACTCTCATCGATAATATATTTGTAAATGTTGATCATTTACAAACTGAATCTGGCATCATACTGTCTGACATTTCAGATCACTGTCCAGTTTATTGCAAAATTCAAAGTTTATTTAATCTTGCTAAATCACCTCCCTCGTCAAAAATAGTAAGGAAATTTACAGCCTCCCAAATTGATAAATTAAAGGAAAAGCTGGGATCGATTGATTGGGCAGAAGTTTTGGCTCATATTGATGTAAATGTGTCTTACAACAATTTTATCCACGTTCTAAAAATAGCTCTTGACGAATGTATTCCTCTAGAGAGATGCACATTTTCTAGTTATAGACATGAACCACGTAATCCTTGGGTCTCTAAATCTTTATTAAGATCAATTAATAGGAAAAATAACTTGTATTATAAATTTCGTGCGAATCCCAAACCTAAACTTCGTGAAAAATATGTTAAATATAAAAACACTTTGACAAAGATTATGCGATTAGAGAAACAGAGATATTATTGTACCCAGTTTGAAAAAAAGAAATCCAACATAAAGGAAACAGGGGGAGTTATTAATAAGGCATTGAACAAAAAAAGTGGGAAAAAAGGCATAAAACAAATCCGAGAGGATAATAAAACCATCAATGATGAAGAATCTATTGCTAATCACTTTAATGATTACTTCTCAAACATTGGACCCAATCTTGCCAAGAAAATTCCTGTTGTCGAAAAACCCTTTCATTCTTTTTTGAAGAACAAAAATCTGAATTCTATATTTTTTAGTCCAACCAACTCATCTGAAATTCTAAAACTTGTTAAAAATTTCAACAAAAAAAGAAGTGCGGGTCATGATGAAGTCAGTAACTTTTTATTGATAAATATTATAAACGGAATAGTTGTTCCCCTAGAACACATATTTAATCTTTCCATGTCTCAGGGTGCAGTTCCCGATGCCATGAAACTTGCAAAAGTTGTTCCGATTTTTAAAAAGAGTGACCCCTTAGATTCATGTACTTACAGGCCCATATCTCTCCTGTCTTCCATCTCTAAAGTGTTAGAAAAACTCATCTATGATCGCACAGTAGCTTTTTTAGTTAGTAATAATATATTCTCCGACTCATAGTTTGGCTTCAGACAAAAACATTCGACTGTTCATGCTATTTTACATTTCATTAATCATGTTAATTCTGCAATTGATGAACACTCTCATACCCTTGGGATGTTTCTGGACCTCTCCAAGGCCTTTGACACAATCGACCATCAAATTCTACTATACAAACTTTCACACTATGGTATACGTGGAAGGGCCTTGGAGTGGTTCGAAAGCTACCTCAAGGGTAGGAAACAATACGTATCCATAAATGGAGCAGACTCAGCCTTTCAACAGTTAATTTGTGGAGTGCCACAATGATCCCTTCTGGGGCCTCTTGTATTTATATTGTATATGAATGACTTTCAAAACTCATCCAATGTTTTGTCGTTTATATTATTTGCTGATGATTCTTTTGTGTTTTTCTCACACAAAAACCCCAATACACTACTTGAAACCGTAAATCTTGAGCTGAAACTTGTTGAAGAGTGGATTTGTGCCAACAAACTTTCCTTGAACTTAAATAAAACTCAATGTATGCTCTTCAGCAACTCTATTTCGGGATTGCCTGGCAATGTTTACATCAATGAAACAATTATACACTTAGTTGATTCGTCAAAATTCCTTGGTTTTATCATTGACAATAAACTTTCTTGGAAAGAACACAACTTACATTTGAGTAAAACTCTATCAAGGAACATTGGAATAATCAATAAATTAAAAATGTCTTTTCCTAAGTATATTTTGAAAAGTTTGTACTCGACGCTTATCTTGCCTTATCTTAACTATGGCATACTTGCATGGGGGAATTCATTTAATTACCAGTTGGACAAATTATTGATACTTCAAAAACGCGTCATACGAATAATCTGCCACACTAATAGGTTAAGCCACACTAATAGTTTATTTTTAGAAAATAAAATATTGAAAGTTCATGACGTGTATAATTTCTTTTTAGGCTGTTTTATGTTTCGATTAAATTCTAACGAACTTCCTCATGCCATCACGTCGACATTCCAAAAGAATCAACAAATTCATGATTATCCAACCCGACAGTCTTCCTTTTTTCACTTACACAAACTGAAAACTTTACTAAAACAAAAAACTTTGATTTATACTGGTCCTGTGTACTGGAAATCCTTAGACATTTCGCTCAAACAGCTGCCAAGTTTAATTACTTTTAAATATCACTTGAAACATAAACTTCTACTCCAGTATGAAAATGTTTAAGGTCATCATGATAGAGACCATCGGTATTATCAACACTTGTTGGCTGGCTGCACCACACACCCGTTTTTGTTCTTTTGTTTTGTTTTTTGTTTTATATATTATGTAAAAAAATGTATTATGTAAGGGGAACCTTAATTACAAGCATAATGCTTCCAAGGTTTCCTCCTCATTACTGCAGATAATTGTTAGCATCATATGTATTTAATGACTTGCCATTACATCGTTTGTATTACTGTTGTATCAATCGAATATTATGTACATGTTTTGTTACCTTGTATATGCCTTACTTTGTAAAATCTTTTCATATGCAGTTAATGTGGAAATAAAACCTAAATAAAAATAAAAAAAAGCTAACATGTTTATAGGCTGCTGGACTCTGACGATAGGGGGCGTTGTCAAATGAGACTAAACGGAGCTATATGATACGGGCCTTAGAGTTCATGTCATTGTTAATATTGTGTATATATTGTCAGGAGAGCTGCATATCAAAATAAATACGGGATGATAAATACAATCACAAAAGACGACTCCTAATAATTATGTTTGACGTTTTGTCATGATTTGATATTAAATTAGCATCGAATTGATGATAAAAAGGTTAAGAAAGACAATCGAGGGAAAATTGTGCTGTCGACAAATAGAAGATTAAACAGGGTCGCAAATACTTTCGAGAAATCAGCTTAACAGCAATGTCAATATAATATTGTATATCCCATATATATCCTGATTGGATTACGTCATACGCCTTTGTAATGTTCGTGACGGACAATGTTTTATAGTCCGGCGACGTCGATTTCTTGAAAGTCCTCGCGATCGTGTAACAAGTAGTCGGTTGCGAACAGTGTGCACATGAACATGAAGGTTTAACGACAATTACAAACAAACAAACAAAGTCATTATTTAAACAGATATACTTGCTCTTTCAAAACGATATCGCAAAATATAACCTTACTTTGAAGCATCGGTCAAAGGTCAGGAGAAAGAGTGACCAAGACACGTATATGTAGTATATCATAGGAATTTTATTTACGACAAATACAATTAATATAATTAATACATATATTTACATTTACAGCATCATATTTTATCGTCTTTCTGTTAAAAAAAAACATTCGGTCATATAGTAGATACCGACTTAACGCAATCAATGAATTTCGTTATCTCCCGAGGATGTCTCTAGAAGATTTGAGTAAAAATTTGAGTTTCCTTTCATCATTTAAAATTTACTAAATTTATTTAATAAATGTTATCACCCCTGTGATTTCTTAAGGATATGATTGATAGTATTCTCTGTCGATACTGAAAAGTTATTTGGCTTTGGTACACACATAACGGCTACCGATGAATTGCATCATCCCGTCAATTGCTCCGGAAATCGACTAACTCGAATTATGTTTCTGTCGTTGGTTATAAGGGAGTTATTTCAACTTTATATCTGCGAAACTGACAACTTATCACAATATAACCAAGTTTCGACGATGGTTGACCTCTATAGGTCGTCATTTTGTTCAACAATACATTGGCGGAACCAGGTATCCGGCGGAGGGGTAGGGGTGGCGGGGCGAAGGCGTAAGCTCCCCACGGAAAAAACTGTTCTTCCTTCTTTTCCCTTTTTAATTGTCTTTGACCCCATTAACGCATGTACTGTTGACAAAGTTAGCCTGTATACAACATTTGAATCCTTCGTTAATACTTAATGGCCATCAATGATCTGAATTTATTGTTAAAAATCCGCCCCGCTCTGGTTTAACTTTATACCTGTTATCGTCAATACAATGAGTCATCATAAATAATGATACAATATAATAAAATGTCCATCCCTCTCCGCCAATCTCTTCTCCAACCGTCTTTACAAGAATTCCTGCCATTGACACCATCTCTCTAGTCCTTCATCAAAGTATGACCGTCGACAACCCTCAATCAACCCTCCTTCAACTCTTTCATTAATCAATCAGCTCTCCATCTTCCATTCGTCCATCCACCCGAGTGAGCTAGCAGGATGGCGACCCGGGCCAATCCTCCCCTCCTCCTACCAGCTGCATTCCGTATAGCTCACATCGATGAACTCTTTCCCCGTCGGTCTCTGCTCTTCGTCCAGGTCCATTACGAAGGGAGTGGAGATGTCCGAGGCCCAGCCGAAATCGATGATCTTTGCTAGCAAAATGCCAGGTTATTTGACCAGCATCACGTTGATTTCTTTGAGGTCGTTGGATAAGAGGCCAAATGCGTGAAGGGATTTCAGTCCATCGGCAGCATCATTGAAGATATCAAACCACTCATTCCTGGTGAGCACAGTCCCCGTGTTTTCTAGACAATCAGCAGCAGCAATGGTGTCGCCCTTGTCACCAGTGCTGCATCCAAGAAGTTCCCTGGGCAGGGCTGCCTAGTTACCTGCGATTTCAAAGCTTCCGTAGAGGGGTTGGGAACCACGGAAGGCCACTTATTTCTTGGTGAATCCTGACCTCTTTCCTCAATCACTGTCCTGGGTTCTCCATGATCGAGGAATTGCTGCAACTCTGTATGACGGAAGGGGAAAGAGAGATGACAGAGTTTGGGAAAATACATTAAACGGAGCTAGATAGGAAGGGAGGAGTGTAAGGCAGATACAAAGAGAGAGAGAGAGAGAGAGAGAGAGTAAAATAGAGGAGTAGACAGGTGATGGGGTGCGAGAGAGGAAAAAGAGAGAGAGAGAGTGAAAAAGAGACCCACAGACAGACATATAGCGGGAAAAGGGGGAGAGAGGGGAAGTAGAGATAAAGTGCTATATGCAAGGGTATGTGCAGTATGTCCACACAAACAAGGGAGAGATAAAGTTATATAGAGAGATTGAAAGTGACGAACGAGAATGTAAGACATGGAAAGGAGGGAGACAGGGAGGAAGAGAAAGAGATAGAGAGAGAGAGAGGGGGTGTGTCCACGTGAACAAGGCCGATATGACCTTTCCAACACTCTGTCATTCATTCTATGGCATTGTTCTCTTGCTTTTCATCAACCTAATATTCCCAATGCCCCGAACCCCCTCCCCCATGATTGGAGCCACGCTTCGCCATTTACAATTCTCAAATAGTCTACCTATTCCATGACCATTTGAACAATGCAAAATTGATGCAACTCATAAGGAGAGATAAAGTCGGTGAAAGGTACATGTGGTTAAATACAGACAGCAGTAATTCATTTTTTTATTTCTTCTTCAGAAAACGGGCCTTGCGTGCAGAACGCTAAAACGCCGCTATTGAAAATCAGACGAGAGCATTGATTTAAAATGCAATCTGTATCGCTCTTCCGCCCTTACAGAATGGTGATGATTCGATTAAAAAGAGTTGCTTTTAAAATGTCCGCGGTTTTCATGTCTTTACAAGACCTGGGAATTCCCGTTTGTCTGTGTTCTTGTTTTTTTCATGCTCGTCAAATAACATGCCATATTCTTTTGTCAATATTCCAAACCAAGTCTTATGTATGATTTGAACGGCATGGCCTTTTTCACGGCAGTCATTCTTACATCATCTTTACGTTCTGACAACATTTTCCAGGGGATATTGAAAACAAAATAACATTTTGTTATATTATGTAATGGGTCTTATTGTTAGCTGTTCATTTTATTACCGTGCACGCCTTATAACATGCCATATATTTTTATCTAGCTGATATTGGGGTAAAATAATTTGTGAGTGTAAATGGACTTACAAACACTTTTCAAAACATGTAAATGTTATTGTTGAAACAAAGTAGAAAAGCTTAAAATTCTCATCAGATAGTTGTCATATAATTATGAATACTATCTTTACAGAACGTTTCGTCGGCTTAGCAAAAATATCCATGTAGACGTATGAATAATTAAATTTCTTTCGGCATAGTTACATAACATTCACCAATAAACACATAAGTCATTTTACTCGTCATTAGGGGACTTACTTAGCACTTAGCACCATTCTAGACAAGTTTCAATTAAAAAACACATAAAAGATGCTTCGAGCACCTCCAAGAAATGTTGTGTCACTATGCTAGCAGAGTGAGAACAGAAAAGAAAAGCTTCTAATAATTCGAACAACACTTTAAAAGCTGTCTATCAAAAGGTGACCAAGCAGAAACGTGAAAATCTCCTCTAGTAGATGTCATCAAAAATTATTGATTTGTATGCGCGCTTGTTATATATGTGTTTGTTTTGGATTTTCTTTTCGTTGCATCACAGTTCATTATATATTTCGGACATGACCTTTTCCTTGTCTCGCTGTATGGAAAAGTGGGTCTGCGTGTTAAGAACTCATACATATTGATTCTCTTAGAAATAGCCATTCAATAAAGTTATGCAAGGAACCATTTTTGATTACGCATCTAGAGATCTGACTGAATTTCGCTTTCACTTCTTACCGACAGCGTCGATGAAAAGAAAGATGGAGCAAGTTTGTCTTTGAAAAAAAAAATCGTTTGCCGAGGGAAGAATAGTATGGCTCCAAATTGATTTCAAGTTTTTATTTGTTCCATATTTTACGAAAAATATAGACATACATATAAAATAGAAATTGTATATATACATATATACGAGTCCTGTAGTATATTATGAGCACGTCTCAGTGATTCTCAATTCATATGATAGATTAAGTAGAATGTGAGGAACCTATTAAAAAGCAGTGCTTGTATATTTTGGATCTGAGCTCCTCAGTGGATCTCAGCTTAGTGTCTTTTTACTCTGACTACATCCTTTGGAATTTGTGTTTTCCGGCTTGATTTTCTGCATATTTTGTCTTTCACCTGCACACTAACTCTTCATAGCAGAGAGCGGACTTAGAAGATTCATCGAAAGTAAGGACAAATTTAAATAATGTAGCACTCTCTTAGTTTACTTTATTATACATTTACGTTCGTGATGTAAATTATTTCTACCATTGTTCTGTATCGCTTTGTGTTTTCAATTTGTATTTGAAATCCAACCTTCTGGTTGCAATGAATGAATAAATTAATTTTTTTAAGTATTATGTTCATCAACTCTTCCATGAATCCATTATATAATATATGTATATATATATATATACACACATATAATGATTACAACAATGGAAATATAAATCGTTAAATTTCACTTCTTCACTTTGACTGGTTTTAATTTATTTTCTCAAATGGGATTTCACGAAATAAAATTGAAACCGTCCTTATGAAAAAGTAAACTCCTGAGAATTTGTATTTCAATTGTTTTAATAATATTTTGTATATTACCGTAACGAAGGATTAGCTCAATTTAATTATTTGTTATTTGTAATCATAATTGTATTTCCATTGTTAAATTTTACAGTTCATGAGTATGCTTTTTTGATGTGCTGATACAAAGGTTTTTTAACATGAAATCATCACTGACTATTATATCCACGAATTATATCAGTGTACTATATAGAATAATAAATAAAATATTGATGACATTAACATTTGCATTCATATTTTCTCTGCAGAATTCAACCATTCTATGAACTTTGTGAAAATTCAACATAATGTAATTTCTTTTGATCTATATCTGTGATCTTAAGCAGAATCGGAAGAGGATTGGATTGTGATAATATATTTGGATGAGAAATCAATATGACCCCCTGTATCATTAGATTAAACAAAATGCTAACAGGAATAGAAACGTTCTAACGAATTGCCTATTGATTACTCTAATAGATATACCACACAACACAATGCATCACGTTTTAGAAGTCTGCTTCCTCATCTTCGCAATACCTCTGGTTGCGGACAAGAGAATGGGAAGTGCTGACATGATCGAGCTTATGAATTTCACCACAGGTGAGAACAAAAAGCGATAGTGAAGGCACCTGTGTGGGTGTGTGTGGGTTTGTGTGTGTGTGGGGGGAGGGGTGCGTTGTGTGTAAGCCATGTGTAGGAAAAGAATCGTACTCAATCTATTTGGAAGCGAAAATCCATTTTATTCATTTCTTTTTTCAAATGAGCTCGTTTAAACTTCATTTCAGGAATTCATTTTCTTTAATACATTTAACTGTGAAAGTGTCTGACCGTTAGATGACTCTCTTTTCACTCTTTCTTTCAATCGTTCTTTCATTCATTTATTCATGTTGTATTGGTCCAATGTAAAGTTAAACATGGAAACTTTATTTTGCTCACCTTAAGACACAGGCTCAAGTGCACTGTAAAAAAGAATTTGTTCATTGGTAATTTTTACGTATTTTTTCCATGTAGAATTTACTTGAAAACATTAGTTTTGCCACTTACGCACTAAATTTAAGTCTTGCTAACTCAAACTTTCAATTTAGTAGAACATACGTGGAATATTTAAGTAAAATCAAATACATAAGAACTTTATATAATTTCAGCTTGTATTAATTTAGTAATTTTAACTCAAAATCAGAAATTATACGTATTACTCAAACAATTTATGTTGATTATTCTTATCTTTTTAAAGTAAGGACCGATGCAGTGCGTAATAGAAATATTTACATAATTTATGAATATTCATTAAGACCAAATTAAACTCTTTTTTAAATAAAACAATTCTTTTTTGTGGTTGAATGAAAATTTAAGGACTTTAAAACATTTACTAATTCATTTAACATGGCTAAGCAAAGACAAGACAATTTTTAATTGTTACCCTGTTCAAAACAAATAAAAACTTGATATTTCAGGAAATTGTCAACCAATTTTCCTTTTAAGATGCTACGATCAAGTATATATAAAATTTGGAGCCTTTCAATATGTGTCGAATTGAAGCGTATGTAATAGTTTGTGATGGTGGTATACGGTTAAATCTTAAATAGAAGTAGTGAATGATTAGTGGATGTTACTTGTTAGATTAGATGGGTACCAAATCGTGCAATATGTAATCCTATCATAGCTTTTTTTTAATTATCTAAAATGATTACAATACTTAAATTATTTACGTTAATGTAACTCGATTTAACTGAGTAAAAATTTATTCAGCAAAATAAGTAAATTCTACTTAAGATGCCGTAGGTAATATTTTTTTCAATTAAATTTTTCTTTTTCAAAATAAATTTTCAAGCAAAACGGCACTCTTTAATTAAGCACTTTACTTTCAATATCCTCTGTATATGAATTATCCATAGGAGGATTACCATAGGACTTGTTAAAAAATTTACGGGAGAACATGCATCAAGTTGTTTCATATTGACAGTATTAATTCCGAAGTGTGGGGTACCACAGGGATCCGTTTTAGGACCAAATCATTTTCGTGATATATATAAATGATACACCGATCTCTTCATCTTATTTCAAATTTCGTTTGTTTGCCGACGATTCAAGCTTGTTTTAATAAGATATCATCAGCTCCTGCTCGGTGGATTTGTTTACCCATAACATTTTGTATTATATCTGTCTTGGTACAGAAATAAGTTGAACCGTGAAATTAAACATGTGAAATATGAATATTTTTTAAAAAAGTTTCAAAATGTGCAATATGACATGAAAGAAACATGGAAGTTAAGAAATAAAGCTATAGGAAATTCATTTAAGACTTCTGATACAAATATTGAGCACATCCAAGTTAACAATGAACGTATTACAGATGATTTATGCATTGCTCAATAGTTTGATAATTATTTCGTTAATATAGGTGCTTCTTTGAGAAATAATGTTCAAAATACTTCGATTGGAAATAATAATCATATGCAATATCTACAAAACAATAATGTAACTGCCTGTTTTAAGCCTATTACAACTAAATAAATTATAGATATTGTTTGTGACTTGAAAAGCAAATTAAGCACTGGTTATGATGAAATTGATATTGTCATCGTTGAAAGGGTTGTTCACATTATATGCTTTCCGCTGTGTCGTATTTTTAATGAATCTAAGAATCAAGGTATTTTTCCGGAAAAGTTAAAAATAGCAAAAGTTATTCCTGTATATAAAAATGGATCATTCGATACAATGAGTAATTATCGGCCAATATCAGTCTTGCCAGTATTTTCAAAAAATCTTAGAAAAATGTTTTTTTTTATAATAGACTGATATATTTTTTTGAACCAATGTAATTTATTATCGGATAGTCAATATGGTTTTAGAGCTGGTCACTCCACATCCTCTGCACTAATTGATTTGTTTTTTGAAGTTTCAAATGCCTTAGATAAAAAAACAAATTATGTCAGGAATATTTCTCGATCTTAGTAAGGCATTTTAAACGTTGGATCATAAAATTCTCTTAGATAAATTGTTCAATTATGGAATACGAGGTGTTTTGTTAAAATGGTTTGAAAGCTATTTAACAAACCGAAAACAACATGTTTTTTTTAATAACACTGAATCTGATTTTAAAACCATAGGATGTGGAGTGCCTCAAGGTTCGATATTGGGACCCTTATTATTTCTTGTATATATGAATGATATTACTCAGGCTTCACAAATATTACAATGTATATTGTATGCCGATGATCCAAGTTTATTTTTGTCTGATAACGATTTAGATAGATTAGTGATACGATTTAATGATGAGCTTCAAAACATTTCTCAATGGTTGTATATTAATAAATTAATCTTAAATGTAAAGAAAAATAATTATATAATGTTTACAAACAAAAACATTAGAACTGATGATATTGAAGTAAAGATTAATCGAAATGTTGTACAGCGTTGTAATTCATTGACATTTTTAGGAATTCAAATTGTTTATAAAATTTCATGGCACGTACATATTGAAGCAATGTGTAATAAACTCTCGAAAGTAGTTGGTATTTTATACAAATTAAAACATTTTTCTTAGAAGATTTTATTAATGATATACAATGCATTGTTTTTATCACAATTAAATTATTACAATATTGTTTGGGCATATTCAAATGATTATTGTATGAATAGATTATATAAATTACAAAAGAAGGTAATACGTATTATCTCAGGATCCCATTATCTTGCCAATACAAAACCTATTTTTGTCCGTTTTAAATGTTTCAATGTATTTGAATTGAATGACTATAATATTGTTATATTTATGTTTGTATGTCATAAAGGTAATATTACTCCTAGTCTATCAAACAAAATTATTTTGAATTCTGAAATACATTCATATATAACTAGAAACTCATCTCATTTTCATATACCACTTATCAAAACTTCTGTCTCCAAAAATTCAATTTTCTTTAAAGGACCAATTTTATGGAATGAGTTACCTCCTAAAGTTAAAGCAAGCCCAACTCTGAATACATTTAAAAAGAGATACAAATAATTACGTTTTTGTGAATAGTATTTTATTAGTTTTGATATATATGCAATCAGGTGTGAGATGTTAGGTGTTAGTTGTTAGGTGTTAGATGTAAGGTATTAAGTGTTATAGGTTAAAATTCTTTATTATGTCGCAATGGACCAGCACAACGCAAGACTTAATTGTTTTTTCTTGCTGGTTCCTCATTCGTATATATATTTGTATGTTATGTTTATCTTTTCATTATGTTATTTGTATGTTCTTTACCTATCTGTAAATATCAATGTTATAATCATGTATGTTTTTATATGACGAATGAATAAAATGAAATGGAAAATGAAAAAAAAATATATATAAGAAAGCCCTGAAAAATTACCTCTTCGTGCAGTAGTAATTCTACTTTAGGTAACCAATTTTATAAAGTTAATTATACATAAAGAATAATATCTCAATTGTTATCCGCTATAAAAAATGACCTTATTAGTTTCATTACTATTATTATTGTTATTATTGTTGTTTTTATTGTTGCTATGCAGAAGCTGTAGAATGCAGTGAGAAAGGGCGAGAACATCATCAATTCCTGGATCCATCCTGCCCCAGTCGATTCAGTCCTTTCTCTTGTAACGACTGGAGGGAAGGAGCGTGTAAGTGCGATCAAAAGTGCGCACTTTACGATGAATGTTGCCACAACGCTGAGGAGACGTTCGCAGCCGGAGCATCGGATGGGAAATCCCATGACATCAAGGCATGGGAGGATGAATATATCCAATATATGACGTGCACCACTGTTCGGGGTACAAGATATGGCCTAATAGGAGGTACAAATGCAACGATCTATGCGTCGTACCACCTCATTTCAAAGTGCCCAGCTCATGTCTTACTGGATAGTGTATATCGCAACCACTGTGAGAATCCGGCGGTATCTGAGGACATATTCACAACTCCCGTTGCTGTCCGGGGCATAGGCCATTTCAAGAACATATACTGCGCACTTTGTCAAGGGTTGTCCTTAACTAGAGTTCATCCATGGCATCGGAATTGGCGATGTGATGGCATGGGAACATCATTGCAGATTTCAAGTAGTGACACTCAATACGACGTAACGTTTGAAGAATTGGTATCAGGAGGGCTTTTGCCTTGTAAAGCCATATTGAACCCACCATCTAATATACCTGATGACATCGTACCCCGGCCTTGTTTTCGGGTCGATGTGAAGACCTGTCAAGGGGACTATCTCAACGGTAGGCCTACTCAGATAAAGTGTCCATCCTACCTTGCTCCCGTCAAGCAGAACGGTACCATTTATCAGAATCTGCACTGCGCACATTGTAGTGGAATTGACGTGTGCAGGGACTATCTTCAACTGTGCAATTCAGTTGACTATGGATCCTCTGGTGGAGCTACTCCAGGAGGAACACCATTCGTTCAATACTTTATCTTTGCAAGCGATGATCAGGTGCAGGCTTCGATGTCTTGTGGACAAAACGAAGCCTTTGACCCCATCACGAGCACATGCCAAGTATTGTTTTGTTTCTCCGGATCGAAATACAACACCACAACTGAAAAATGCGAACGTGTCCTGGTAAATCAGAACGGAAGGGTTTTTCTGTCATTCTTCTATGGTCAAACGGACTCTAAGAAATCAATGAACTTGTCGTCATTCGACATGATGAATATGACATCACTTGACGCAGAATACCTTGCTGCCGCTGTAAACAATCTTATCATAGCCTCATTCCTAGACCTGATAGTATTTTCTGTAATGTCATCACCACCAAAAATGTCCTGTATCCCCACAGAGGATCAGGTAGAGGACAAAGACGTTTGTTACCAAACCGCTTCTGATCTGTTATGTCAATTGTATTTTGATGTGGAAATGAATTTCACTGCCCTGTCTCTTTCCAGTATGGAGTTAGATCAGGGTATCAATACGTTGTTCAACTACACATCCTGTTTATACACGCCTTCATTCGGAAACCTGTCTCTGGTAGAACTGTTGATTGATGTTCCTGCAGGATGGAACTGTGAGTCCCATAGTTCCTGGACATTTCCGGATCTCAACAAAACATCTCTGAGACCATTCCGAGTTAACATCACCAGGGAGGCAGGGCAATATATTATAAGTGTTTCAAAAGTAGATGATTTATGTCTGGACAATGCGACACTCATGTGTGACAAATATATAAATGTACAAGCAAGCGAGTTTGAATTTGTGTCAAACCACACCAAAGAATCCTTGAGAATCCTGAAGGGCGATTCTGTCCTCCCACCTGATCAGTTCCAAATACAGCCGGACGGCTCTGCTGTGTATTGTCTAAAGGAATATATATTGGCTGAACTCAACCTCGATGCTCTGGGAATCATGTCCACTGTAGGAACAGTTCTATCCATGCTATCTGTTTTAATCGTAATAACTACCTTTTCACTCTTCCCAACCCTCCGCAATTTGGCTGGCAAATTAATTCTTTCTCTCTCCATTGCTCTTCTGATAACATTTACATTACTATACGTGGGTGCTTTGAATATACAAAATACGATCCTTTGCAAGGCTGTGGCAGCTATCACGCACTACTTCTTGTTGTCACTTTTCTTCTGGATGAACGCACTGGCCATCGATCTGAACCGGACCTTTGGTTCTCGCGTCAAGTTACATATCCGGGCCAAATCTAATAAATCATACGTCTGGTACGCCCTCTACGCCTGCGGAGCCCCATTGTTGATAGTAGGTACTTGCCTGGCACTCGACTTGTGTGGCTGTACTAATCTGCACCTCATCTATGACAATGATGATTTATGCTGGCTATCTACAGGAGATGCAAGCCTTTTTGCCTTCGGTGTACCCCTTGCTGCCCTCCTGTTCCTGAATGCAATCTTGTTCATTGACACTATGGTGGGGATAAGACATACCAAAAAATCGGCCGAAAGAGCACTGAGAGATAGATCAGCACTAGTAAAAGCAAAGGAGGAACTGTCACTCTATGTCAAGGTAGGAAAGTAATACTGCTGTTTCGATAATCTCTGTAATAATGTTGTAAAACCTAATTCAGCTCGCGAGACCAAGTTAGTTGGTAAATTCCCTTGTGAAAAAAGTCATTCGTTCAAAATTGCTCTGTTTACACAAAGAAGGCTCATCAGCGTTAAGCCAAGTAAAAAAAAATTATTAATGTTTTATCGTCCCCGCCCGCTTCCTTCTTTGGGGCCGCCTCCTTTTTTCCCTTTTTGTTCAAACAAATAATTTTCTTTATTTTTTAAAGAAAAAAACGTTTAAAACACTACTAAAATGATCTATTTCTGATTTTTTTTCTTTCAAAGAAAAGAATGCCGGCGGCCATTTTGAATAATAGCCCGACTGTCAGCTAAGTGTACCGATCGATCGACCATTTTGAGAGGCCATTTTGGAAAGAAAGAAAAAGGGCCTCCTCCTTCCTTTTTTTCAAAAAGGCAGGACGCTAAGCATGTTTTTTAAAATATCTTTTTGGCCTTAGTGCTTTTCATACTGAGGCCCCTGCAATTATCATCACCCCGGTTTTTGTGTATTGGGTTTTTACAGACGTGTATCAATCAGATATAATTACCAAGTACCTATAAACACCTGGTTGGATTTTCGTTAAAAAAAAATACGATTTGCAATCATTTTTTGTTCTTCTTCAATTTCGTTAGACTTTAAAGAATGTCCATTTTATACATAATGTTTTGTTTCGCCAAACAATCAAGACAGTGTGGAATATGTTTAAATAAATCAAATGTGTTACTTCATGGAATATGTTCCAAATTGTAACTTTTAGTTAATTTCGAGTTCACGTGCGCTGCGAAGAGCTTTGCTGGTATCTTTGTATAAAGGGAGGGGATGGGGGGGGGGGGTTAACTTGCAGTTATTTAAAGTAGATATTCATTGATTTTAAAAACTAACTTTATTTTCATTTTTGCAAAGTTGCAACTTTGATTCGACAAGGTTATCAAAATTCAATGCTTGGAAACATTCGAAGTAATGATCATTATAAAATACAGAACGCTGAAATACAGCCCCGGCATAGCACCTGAAGAGCTCTCCGAAAGCTGCTGAGATGTGTGAGATCACAGTATGGACATGACTTGCACAAGCAGACGATGTCCCATGACATCTCACACATTTTCAGTGCCTGTGTTTTCATCTTCTCTTGAGTTTTCTTTCTTACTTCACTACCGTCAGGCTAAATGTATAATATATTGCCTCACTCTAAACCCCGCGCATGGTTTTATTTTCATGACAAATGCAGCGATACAAAAATAAAGGAATCTGTCGCTTGTAAACAAAATAAGACGCCATTGTATATTCAGCTGCACACACCGGTGTATGTTCGGCGTTTCAAGAGGGAACAAATGCCGTCCTTAATATCATTCCGGGGTTTTTTCAATTTGAAAGTCTGGTTTCTTTGATTGTTAATTAACCCCTATCCTGTGTATTTACAAGCAAAAGATTTTTAGTTATCAGAATCGGGTCATATCCCCTTTTGAATGGTTTGACATGCCATTATATTTATATACACTAAACCCATTATAATTTGAGAAATAATAGCTTTGCAATTATGTTCATTCTCTATGGGATGTCGTCTGCTTGGGCAGTGTTGGTCCATATAGTGACGTCATTAAAACATCGTTATTTTTCGGGCGAATCTCTCGTATATCCCAGCTGCTATGGAGGTGGTTGTATTTTTATTTGTATAAATCACCCGATATGTAGTTGACCTAAAACTTGTCCGATGGCCATCTGTTAGCTTACCAGTTTCTAGTGATACATTCGTTGACATATTTGTGATTTTCTTTAAATTTCACCTTTAATTATTTGTGGAGGTGTAGTGATATTGTTATTTACTCAGTTGACCTTTGGCAAGACATTAATCCTAATTTGCCACTCTCTAACGAGTGTAAATAGGTACCTGGCAATTGCTGGGATAATAATGATTGCAGGGCCCTCAGGAGCAACATCACTGAAGCTGATGAGCCTTCTCTTGGTGAACAAAATTGATATATTAAACACCCTTTTCACCTGTTATTGAGCAACTCACATTAATATAACTGTATTTTTCCTTGCGAGAGTTCATCTGAGACTAAACTGAAAATGATACAGAGGTGAAATAAACCGAAATCAAATAAACGAACAGTCAGACCATTACATGCTTTTTTCCAGAGCTATAGTTGTGAAAGACAGTTCCACCATCGGAAGTTGCTTGTGATTAGTCAGCAGTCATTTCGGGGAGACTAAAAAAAAGTTCAATATCTGGGGGAGTGAACTTTTCGGAGCTCCATGATTTTGTCTATTACCACCCACGCTCTGTGTCAAGTTTATCTCTTAATACCCTCCGATTCTTCCTTAACAGTTGTCTGGTGTCTTGGGGTTCACGTGGATCTTGGCTTTCGTGAGCCTATACGTCCCGGAGCTCTGGTACGCCTTCACCGTCGTCAATTCTCTGCAGGGGGTCTTCGTCCTTCTGGCTTTCGGCTGCAACAGACGCGTTGTGACCTTGTGGAAGGAGAAATTGGTTATCCGACGGGATGACGTCATATCCGGCGGCGATGACACAAACAGCACCAGCAGAAGTAACAGAGGCGGATCCAGCGTTTTGTAAAAAGGGGGAGGGGTGCAATCCGAAAAATATATCTGACAAGCAAAAACAGACCAAATAATTAAAATTTTAAAAAACGACAATAGAAAAGAAAACCCTGCTCAAACGAAAAATATGACATTTCCAGCTACCTTTGTTCGGTTAATAAATAAAGGAGGGGTGATTGCAATTAATTTTTGAACCATAAAATTATTTTACTAATAGCTATGAATGCCCTATATATGACTAAGCGTTGTTTTTCTCAAAGTATTTGCCCGTACTTGTTTTTTCTAAGTTGGGTCTGACAGTAAATATTTCATAATTCTATATTTATATCTTTGCTAGATTAATTTCATCAGCGCAAAGAATACACTATTTTCATTCATCCATTGTAGTTTATTCATTGAGATGTGCTTTTTTCTTTAAATAGTCTCATAGGGAGAAGGAACAAAGAGCCGATATGTTTTAAAAGAACAATAATTAAATGTATAGCCAATATTTTCTCATGTAAACGCAATTTTTCAGCATCAACAAAAAGGTTTTTATCACAGTTTTTTTCAGTATTTCAAGTCATGGACAAACCCATGCATGCGTGTAGAAAAAATGGAACAAAAACGGCTAAGATATTTAACGAAACATTTGAATGCGATTATCTCACATGGGGCCTGTCTAATTTAGGGTTAATATCAATCGCAACTATGCACATAAGAGATTGGAGCCTGCAAACTTGGAATTGATTTGATTCAATCGTAAATGTCATGTACAAGCCTTTCTCATCAAAATGCTGGAATGAAACTGCATAACTCTTTATAACACTAGTGACTACTACAGCATTCAGAAAGAAACCCAGACCTCATTTTATTTATTTTATAATTATCAGGCGCAGCATTCTCATCAAGGTTTTGGAATTAAAACTGCCCTGACTCTTTTTAATGTCGGAGATATTCAGACAAAAATACGAAGACCTAATTTGTTTTCTCCAACCCATTCAGATCAAAATACTGGAAATAAATGCAGGAGACTCTGATTATAAAAAAAAACATTTCTATTTCTTTTATACAAACCCTCATCAAATTATTGGAATGAATTTTTTTTACCAACATCGAAGACTACAAAATAGCATTCAGATTTGTTTTTGGCTGCCATACCCATTCTCATCGAAATGCTAAATGCGGCCTGGATTTTTACCGTCGTCGGCGAATTTTTAGCATTCACAAAAAGAACAGCTCGTTTTGATGAATGAAGACCTAATTTCTCTTTCTTTCAAACCCATACCCATTAAAATACTGGAATGAAAATGAAAACTGCTTGGACTTAATTAACATCGAAGGCTTGAACAGAATAGGCAAAAGATGAAAACTTCAATTAATTTCTGTGATGCCTGTCTTGAAATTGCATCAAAATTAAATGGGTGATAAATATATGAACCCATATTTCCACAACAATTTTATATCATCATTATCTCTTTGTTAAAGAGAAACAAGTCCTGAATACATCTCTAACGATTCTTGGAGGTTTAAACCCTATACAATTTGTATTCTATCTTGTGCTAATGTAATTTATGCCTTGAAGGCTTTCTACATGTTTTTCTTTATTTTTTTCTTCATATCATTTAGCGATTTTTGTCGTTGTTGTTGTTGTAGGGGAATTAATGACGTAAACAAATTCACCAGGTGAATTTCTCATTTTTGGAAACGGTATTTTTTGTTTGGTATAATCAATATTTTATATCATTTAGCGATTTATGTATTTTTATTTGTGGGATAAGCGACGTAAACATGTTTACCAGGTGATTTCATTTTGAAAACGGTCAATATTTTCTATAAAACCGTTACATGTAATGATTCCGCATAGTATTTTTTTCTTCTTGTGCTAGCGGCAAACATTTAGATAACAGGTGAAATTAATAAATTATCTCTTTAGATATGTGTTGTCATGCGGAATCATTATTTGATGATTGATTTATTGCTGTTTACAAGGTAATGTAGTATTCTCAAAATTAACATAATTGTATGATTGAACAACGTTAGAAAAACCAGTTACGTTTAATCACAACTTATTTGTGATTGATATTCATTTACAGCTATGTAACGGAGACTGCAAACTTGTGATTTATTGGAGGACCTGCGATTGATTCGCAACTATTTATAACACGGGGTTCCGGTATATCTCTCACCTTGCTCATTGCATATTTCATATTAAAAACATTTATTGACCAGAAAAAGAAAAAGTATACATGCATTCTTTAGAGTTTCCAAATAAATAAGATTGTAATTTATTATATCAGTAATGAACTCAGATAATGAATACTTACGAGCATAAAAGTAAATCAACAATCACACTACGATAAATTAATCACGAATGAATACAGTATTTCTGTCTTAATAGTCCATTAGGTACTTTTACTAATTATTTGCAAAAAAAGACCTAGCCTTAGCAACTGAATTATTCATACATCTTGTAAATTGTTATTCTACTGGGTGAATTAGGGCCTTTAGTGAATATTCTTAGATGTATGTTTTTTATTTCATATTCTCAATAAAATTAAATGGAGACAAATCAAATGTTCACATATTTCAAATACTAACAAACTTGGTACGGGTATGAATAATTAGGTTTTTAACTGTTCATTTACGCACTAACACAAAATCGAACGGATAAATATTCTTCACAAATATGTTACATCTTGAATTCTTTATGTATGATTTCCTATGCAGTAATTCTCTCGATTTTGTCTAACTAATTGGCTCAAAAGCAGTCGTGGAATTTTTCAATGAAAAGATAAAAAAGATTCTTTCATATCCTTATAATTGTATAGTGAATGGATACATGATAATGGTATTAATAGTTGATACAACGATACACCTCCCGATAATATGGCATATGATATTCCTTATGTCGTAGAATCGATCACTTTATTACAGCGTACATCAACTATATATACAATTACGTTTCATTCTTGCAAATAAAGGACTGTCAGACATGTCAGTCATATGCCAGAAGCATGCTAGTACTCTGTTACTTGTTAAACGTAACTGTTTAAATTGAGATTTTACAATGAAATATTGATGATACCTAGTTTAAAAACACTTAATATAACAGTCAACATGCAATCAATTAACATTTACCTTGCATACATTTGCACAATCGCATTAACATGATATAATATATAAAAATGTATGAATTGTTGAATAAAGCCACTTGCATATTTACAAACCCTTTCTACCCCTCTTCCTTTTCGCTTGTGTGTTAAGCTAAATTGATCTTCGATAATAAGTATTCACAGCTTCGAGAGAATACATTCTCTATCAAAATCATTTCACAATTTATTCATTTTTTTCTTGTATATTTTTTTAACTCTAAAAGTTGCAATACTATGAGTGCATTTTCCATTTTAATATAATAGATCAGCATTGGAATCGAAATGTTACACTTTACCGATAACTGTTCGTGCAATGATTGCATACACATTTAAAATAGATATGTCTGCACGTTCTGTTTGAATCGTTTAACTGATGAGTAATTTTTATTCAGATACATTATTATTTAAAATAATTCTTGCAATAAAGGACTGTCAGACATGTCAGATGAAAGTCATATGCCAGAAGTATGCTAGTAGTCTGTTACTTGTTAACGTAACTGTTTAAATTGAGATTTTACAATGAAATATTGATGATACCTAGTTTAAAAACACTTAATATAACAGTCAACATGCAATCAATTAACATTTACCTTGCATACAATTGCACAATCGTATTAACATGATATAATATATAAAAATGTATGAATAGTTGAATAAAGCCACTTGCATATTTACAAACCCTTTCTACCCCTCTTCCTTTTCGCTTGTGTGTTAAGCTAAATTGATCTTCGATAATAAGTATTCACAGCTTCGAGAGAATACATTCTCTATCAAAATCATTTCACAATTTATTCATTTTTTTCTTGTATATTTTTTTAACTCTAAAAGTTGCAATACTATGAGTGCATTTTCCATTTTAATACAATAGATCAGCATTGGAATCGAAATGTTACACTTTACCGATAACTGTTCGTGCAATGATTGCATACACATTTAAAATAGATATGTCTGCACGTTCTGTTTGAATCGTTTAACTGATGAGAAATTTTTATTCAGATACATTATTATTTAAAATAATTCTTGCAATAAAGGACTGTCAGACATGTCAGATGAAAGTCATATGCCAGAAGTATGCCAGTGGTCTGTTACTTGTTAAACGTTACTGTTTAAATTGAGATTTTACAATGAAATATTGATGATACCAAGTTTAAAAACATTTAATTTAAAAATCAACATGCAATCAATTAACATTTACCTTGCATACATTTGCAAAATCACATTAACATGATATAATATCTAAAAATGTATGAATAGTCGAATAAAGTCACTTGCATATTTACAAACCCTTTCTACCCCTCTTCCTTTTCTCTTGTGTGTTAAGCTAAATTGATCTTCGATAATTAGTATACACAGCTTCGAGAGAATACATTACCTATCAAAATCATTTCACAATTCATTCATTTTTTCTTGTATATTTTTTTAACTCGTAAAGTTGCAATACTATAAGTGCATTTTCCACTCGAATATAACAGATCAGCATTGGAATCTGCATTCTACACTTTACCAAGCAGTGTTAGTTCAATTATTGCATAGAATTTCCGAATAGATAAGTTATCACCCTCCGTTTGAATCGTTTTACTGATTGGGTTTTGTGTTTTCAGATATTAAGGAGAGAGTCCGTTCCAGAGTTTGCGAGCAGCAGAGGAAAAAGCTGCATCACCATCTAGTTAGTAACTGAGTGGCTGAACAAAACAAAAAATCATTGACAATGGCAAAACTTTGTGCTCACATTTTGAATACTTTCCCCTCATTGTGCCTATAATTTTGAAAGGGCAATATGGTAGCGTGAGCCTACCATATTGAGCCTTTTGAGTGGGGTACCGACATCATTGGGGGCATCGGCCGTCATGTTGGATTAAATACAAATTAACAGGGTCGTTCATGGGCAGGGAGAGGGTCGTATCATCTACTTTTTATTTTCCCTTTTTCGCTTGTTTTTTTCTCTTTTTGATTCTTATTTTACCCATTGCATTTACCTAATTTGATACCATTTTATTGAGCGAGGCACGTGACCGACTTTCCTTTTTAATCTACGCCACTGCTTGAAGGGAATTATTATAACCATATCGCACTCTACAGGACCGCTAATCTTAAATTGAACTTAGTTCTTTTGCTCATCGTCTTCGTTCTTCTTTTCGTCTTCATCCGGGTTTCTAGTTCGATAGATAGCAGCACGAACCTTTATTATTCAAATAAAGAAAACAGAAAATAAAGTAAAAAGTTTAAGAAATTAAGAAACAATAATAATCAGTACAACAATAAATAGATAAATAATCAAATAAACGAAAAAATAAATGATAAAATTTATAAATGAATCAGTTGATAACTGACTACATAAAGAAATTATAATGAGATAAGATTGGTCACATGCAAACATTATTCCTGATACGATACACATGTGTTAACATGAAAGTTCGAAAGGGTTTCATAATTGCAACAGTAATGTTCTTAACAATATATCGGGTTTGCTCTCGCTATCATTCATATGCAATTTGAATTCAAGATAATCGTGTCTGTTCCTGTGATTAAGAAACTTTAGTCAAAAGAGGAAATCCATCTTTTTCCTGTATTTTTTGTGGTTTAAATAGGCAGATGGACTTTTTTCATTTGCCACCCTCTCCATCCTCTTTCTTCATCAAATGTGAAATCCCATGGAAAACAGTTAAGCCCCCTTTTCGTGATTGAGTTACGTTGAAATACTCTGTAGCTCAGATCTATATAATTATCATCTCTAGAGAGCCAGAGGGGCGCAAACTCTCTGTTAAAGCATATGGTTTAACTACCTTATGGCTCCAAGCAAACGCATATCATTTTGTTATTTCAGGAAAAATAAACAAGAAATCATACCTCTGGATTCATTGGACAGTAGAAGATGAAAACCAGAATACCCTGCAAAAACAAACGTAGAATAAACGATAAAATAGGGTCAAGCAGAATCAGATATTCTTTATACTGCATACACATTACTGATGAAGATAACATATAACAGCTCTTTTAGTTTTATTGATAAAAACGTTATACGGGTTAACACTACTGCAAATCAACTCAGGGCAATTTCAATAGCCTTGTCCGTCATCTACTGAAAGGTGTGAACATTACAATGACGAATTACTTAATCCGAACATGATATTTATGATATTATGAATTAAGTAAACATGTTTGATTGTGTGTAATTAGGTCTTACAGATGTGTATCAATCAGATATGATTATTTACGTCTGGGGACCGATCTTTAACGTCACCATCAGAAAGAAGTGACTCAATTTCGAACCGGGATCGCCTGGGCCAGTTTGAAGGCGAAAAAGTGCAGTTGCAAAGAACCTTTTGGAATGTTAGAGACATTTCATGCAATTCCTGGCTGGTAAACATTATTTATTGAAAGAAATGTTTTGGACTTTCCTCTGCCACTGCGAATGGTAGACGAAAGGAATGGATGGGGATGGGGAACGCTAGAAATGTTATCTATAAGATCGTATAAACTAACTGTTCTAATCAATCTTAAACAGTTTCCGATTCTTGAACACGTTTAAAAACGTAGGATTGCGTCATCGACTGGTGTTGTCTTTGACGCGTGCTGTGAAGGCTAGATCATACAAAGAGTCATTGACGCAAGTATTGACGTAAGGGATAACTGCTTTGACAGTCTTGAAGCGCATGTAATGACGCAATCGAATTAACGCCTCGTGTGCAATATGATAAGGTTTTTTTTCTTCAAAAGTCTTTGTCGATTTTAAATAGTCAGAATCTACCATCTTACCTGTATCATGTTGAAAATGATGAAGAGGTAATCGAATGCGAGAATGGACCTGTATACGAGCAGGGCATGCCATAACCAGGCCATCACGAGAACGAAAGAGAGGATGAGTGATGATGAGAGGCACAGACTAGAAGATGAAGGAGATAATAATAGAAGAATTGAGATTAAGATTGAGTTTTACAATATTATTCGACAAATGATCCGAGGGCAAGCAATATTTATGAGGTCAATATAACATCGAGACCGATAACCTTCGATGCCAGAACCCCACGAAACAAACAAAAAAGATACAAACCAACACACAAACTATTCTTAGACAGTGATAGCTAAATGTCGGTCTCGTGTCGGCAGAGACATTATTTATTTGTTATTTATTATGTATTATTGAAGAAGAAAAAAAGTACTTTATTTGAAATGTCTATGTAACAAGACAAATATGAAAATAAATGAAATGAAATGAAATGAAATGAAATTATTGCTGACGAGTTATTACTAACTTTGCCAATGTATTTTTTATTATAAAAAAAAAAAAAAAAAAAAAAAAGAGCAAATTGTATGCAAATTTTTCTTATCGTTTTTTCTTTGTCGTTCTTCGCCTTCTCTCTCTCTTGGAGAGGAAGGGAAGGGAAAGTATAGTTTATCACTGCACAGTTAACCCCTATAAGGGAGTTTACAGATAGCACATGGTACAAATGACCCCAAATATCCACAGATCTTTTACACATGGAGAAGTTCCACTTTGAGCATCTTAGAATAATAACTGCCAAAGTCCTAGATGGGCTTCATGAATACCTTTTGTTTGACCTCTTGAAAAGAATACTTCCACCTGCGTTTCATAGAATGTACCGTTGGTGCATAAATGAATAATGTTACATAACTTTTATGAGTGCATATCCAGTATTCATCTCTGTGGGTTTTACCATTTTGGTACAAATGACCTTTATCTGCCCATGCGCAGATTGTATCTGTAAACTCCCTTATTATTAATAAAATACTCGCACCCTGTTCATGGTCGACACCTAAATTATTGCCCGCACCATCGATTAAACGGAAGCTGTACAGTACATGATAACCACTGAAGAAGAAAAGAAACAGCGCCATCTAATCATCAATGATGAACAACTAAAATAAAACAGTACAGCCAGGCAGAAATAATATTTTTAGATTGGTCAGCCTTAAAACTCAAAAACAATAACAACAACAAGTTGATCCTCTGTACTCTCTGAAAAGTGGTTAGAAGGTCTCATTATCTGTCGGTCTTGTGAACCCTTCAGGGTGATCTTAGAAGGGACCGTCACACCGACATTCACGGTTTCGTCGATGATCGGTCCAGTGCGATGTCGATCTCCTGGGCCACCTATTTGTGCATGAATCTTCCAAAGGTTCAGAAGGCCCGCGAGATTGGTTGTCGCGGGATGACGGTCCCGTTAATCGACCGGAGCGTCACAAACTGACCAACTACCTGATTCGATTTCGGAGTTTCTCAGCCCACTCAACGTAACCGTCGATGTCCTCTGTATAATGATCATCCATCTTGATAAGATATACCACGGTGCAGATGGCGAGGCCGAAGTTGATCTGAAAAGATAAGAAAAGTGAAGGGCAAGGATATTATGTTAAACTCTCTTAAAGATAAAGTTGAGTTCTGGTCATGCGATTGCATTGTGAAAGAAAAGGTGTGGAATGGATCAGAAAAAGTTGATCATGTACATATAAGTATTGGTGTGTACTGCAAGGTTCTGGAGTCATCAAAATCATAATAAATTTGGCCCAGTCTTGGTAAAGTAACAGGCACTGTACACAGAAAGCTTAATATGGGAATACACAAAATGGTGTCGGGCCTACTTACGGTGATTTCCTCATCTTTGTATGCTCATTACTCAGCCAGTATTCATTTTCTACCAAAATTGTTTGGCAAATGACATTTATTCGAATTTCTGAACATCCAGTGTTAGTTTCGTTTGATTCTGTGAGAATTCATTTTCTTCTTTTTTAACCAGAACTCAAGTTTATCTTGAATGACAGGTTGGGGGGGGGGGCACATCAGGGAACACTCTTCAATTCCCATTGAGCAAAAGTCAATAAACATTCAAGATGTCCAAGGGGAGAAAACATTTTTAAAAACATTTGCATAGAATCATCCTTCAGGGTTTGCCTCAGCATTCGAAAAGGTAAATTTATCATTTTGAAATTATTTCAGAATCTTTATCATTTGCGTTTTATAATTAAAAAGAATGGGTATTAGGAAGAATAAAGACATGTGACACTCCTATAAGTTCTCCTCTTAATCCCTGTCAGCAAATATTACAATCTGAGTACCTAAACGACAAGTTTTTATATCGATAACTTAGACCTTGTAAGCAAACTTGATCTAAAATCCCCTCCCAACATTGGAAATTGGTGTACAGTGACGGCCCTGGTGGTAGGTCATCAATATGTATGTATTGTAATAAAGTGCATGGCAAAGCGGATTGAAATAATGCACTTGTAGGCCTATACGTTGGGCAATTTCCCGCTGATTAGATGTAACCTGCAGGTTTTCATGGTAAGTGATTATTCACAATTAACGCTCGATTTTGTTGCTGCCCTTTCGCCAAATTTGTCCTTTTTTTGTCTCTCTCAAACAAATCTAAAGTTATGTTCTGTGTTTTTAAAAGTAATTCGAAATGATTAGTAAATGCACACAAAACTGCCAACATATAAATATTTGATACTCTTCTTTCTACATGAAATTCAATTAAAATCACAGAAAACCAAAATGACCAAAATAAAGCAATCATCTTACCACGAGTGCCAGGGTGATGAGTGAAATGAAGATGATGTACACGTTCTCAGTCTCGACCAGCCAGCAACTAGAGAAAAACATATAAATTACTTAATAATGATTCATTTTCTTTATTTCTATTGTTTGGCAAACTTGGTGCTCCATAGATCAGTGGAAATGGTGGACGAAGTCAAACTAGGTTTTTTAAAGAGTTATTTTGTAATTTTCCTTTATTTGTAATTCCCATAATAATTACGCACGATAAATAAATATTTCATGTAATCTTATTTAACCTGAAAATTACCTTGATAGACCTGTTAGCCTTTGAATCTTTGTTTTATATAAACTCATGTTGATTGCCTTTATTTGTTTTTAACCAAATGTGGAAATAAACTTGAATTGACTTAAACCTGAATTGATACTAGGTTTAAAGATCAAGTTGAGTACTGCGTATGTATTACATTATGAAATAAACTCTCTGGAAGCAAATGGGAAAGGCCAATTATGGAGGACATTAAATGTGAATACTACAAGTTTTTCCAGGGATGTTAGCGGATTTAGAAAAATATGTATTTTTCTTGTTGTTTGTTTTAACGAGCGGCAAATTTCACGAAAAAGTGTCATATTTCCTTCAAAAAGACACATGCGACATCACACAAATTTTTGCGAAAATAGGGTACTTTTTGTGAAATTGTACTAAAAAACACAAAAGAGGATTATGTTTGGATCACATTTAGTACCCGTTGTTATGCAAAACTGGGTCATCTTTTGTTGAATATGTTCCTGAAAGTCGGCAAATAGGGGTCATTTTCGACTCCACTGAAGATCATGCTTTAACCCTTCGAGTATGAAGTGACACCATTGGGGCATTTAGACAATACCAGAGAAGGATAAGATGCCAAGGCCTACCTGTCCGGGGTACCGAATCCATACGGAATTTCCTTGTACAGAAGGCCAATCAATAGCAATGGTCCAGCTAAGATGAATGGGAAACAAAGAGAGTACAATTATCTTTAAAATAAATACACTTTAACAAAATATTAATGCTATTTAAGTTTGATTGCTGATGTATTTCCTTTTGATGTACTTTCATAATTGATCTTAGTCTCGCTCAATAGCCCAAGTATCTCCCTATATATGACAACACCTTATTTGCAATGATAAATTAATCATGGATTGTGCAGAAAACCTATATATGAGAATAAGTCAAAAGCGAAATGTGGAAAAAGCAAACGAATATCACTAGAGATATTTTTTTCGATACTATATCCGCAATGAGTAATATATTTAGCATTTTCGATAGCATTGTTATTGTCAACAATGGATTCCTTATTCGTTTGGAAGATGGGTTCTGATTTCAATCAGAACTTTGCAGTCAATAAAAACACTATTCTTCTCCAAAACAAAATGCGAAGACAGCATTAAACCTCATGAATCACCACCTTAACATAATTTAAAATACATTTTCATCTTTCAAAGAACAGGAGAATACACCAATGATGTTCTTGTATGACCCCTTAACTTAACTTTTGATTTCCTTTTGAAAAGTAGTTTGTATTTAGTACTAACTGGTCTAAAACTTACCCCACACCAGGAGAAAAACCCTTGTCAGTCGGATAGGTTCAGTGATGCTCTTCTCCGGGACTTTGAGCTGGCCGAGGCTCGACTCTCGAGGCTTACCATGTAGGTAGCACGTATTGAGTAGGACGGCAGTCTGGACCACCAACCACAGGGCGTAGACCGTGTAGAGGTACTGTAGACCAGCGGCGATGATCGCGCAAACGAGCTGCGGGAGTAAATGGAACGAGACAGTTCTCTGTTTAGAGTCGGAAGACCGATACTTTGGGACCACGATTTTAGAGGAGGAAAAGACGCGTACTATTGAATGTGAATTTCAACTACATCCTCTTTCATGGAAAAGGTTTACCAACATATTGATTCCAGCTTCAATATCGAAGCCATTCTGATAGCAAATAGATAATGCATGATCATGGTTGTTCGCCCCAAAGTGGTATAATATGCTGATTTTGTTCAATTTCTTTCCTTTCAAACTGCTCCATATAATAATAATAATAATAATAATAATAATAGGCATTTCTATAGCGCCATCTATCTAGATGATTCTATTCCGAAGCACATTTATTATTACCCTGGCTTTAGCTAGCAGCCGTTTATACAGCGCTCCAGCATTTCAAGGAATTAATTCTTGACAGGTACCCATTTACATCACCTGGGTTGATATATAAAATGTACAAGAAGTCGTAATGTGAACTATAATAATTGCGATTCAGAGCACTATGTGGGCCATCTAGCCGTAAGAGCACGGTTTCTCAGGTGTGTGTGTGTGGGGGGGGTGGCTGACGTATCTGTATCAAATTTCCGTTTTCTTAATCATCTGACACCATATTACACCGAAAATCAAATATCGTAATTTGAATATTCTAATGAAAATGCCCCTCCCCCTAAAAGAAAAATACAAAGAGACCTGATGTCGAGCTCCCCCAACCGCATCTCACCACCCCTAGCCATGTGCGGAGAAACAGTCAGAAACAGGAAACAGTCAGGTGGAAGGGGGGGGGCAGGAGGGCGATGTCGCTCGTATCTACACTAATGGGCAGGTCTGTACATGTGATCTTACCAGGTTGCCCGTAGCCTTCATTCCAAACAGAAAGGTGGCATGTCCTGCAAGGGAGCTTACGGCCACGTTCAACTGAATCTTGATGAGTTGAGACCCTTTCACACTGGATACAAAGTTCAGACAAGAAAATAGTAAATATCAGTGAAAATAAGGAACATCACGACTGTCGAAATTTACGGTGAAATGGGATATTCTGACGTCGATCGAACGTCTGTAAAACGGATGAATCCGAGAGCCAGCATGTAGAGAGACCGTGGAAATATAATCTTTGCCCCTAATTCTCACAATCCTGGATCTGTCCGTCTTTATTTATCCACTATAGATGGACAAATATTTTTGCTATGCACTTTGAAAATAAACCTCTAAACCTGAATAGGCATATATTAATGTTGTTTGCTTTGTACTTTAGCCATTAGGGCCAATTTATTACCATTGTTATAGTTAATTTGACTAGAATAATATCATAACATAAGTAGGCCTATGTTAATTTTGAATGCATCATACAAGTACCGCTTTTTATCAAATGAAACGTCCTTGCGTTCACAGTAAATAATTTTAGGTCAGTAAATTCACCTTTTCTTCTCTCTTTCTTTAAGAAAATCATGGGTAATAGGTTTATTATAATTTACGTACATTCTGGAATTGCTATGTTGTTTCTATTTTAAATCAAAACAAAACAAGAAATAAACTAGAAAAAAATAAATCTGAACAAACAAACAATCAACTGACCCAAGAGTGACAAAGACGGCGAGCATGACCAGGACACCGATGACCGAGATGAACCCCAAGGTCTTCTCAAGAATTAAGAGAATGAGGGCGTTGATTCCATCTACCTTGAAGCCCTGCATCAAGGAATGAGTAATAACTTTTGATTAGTTTTTTTCTTCTCAAGATAAAATAGATTCAAATTCTTTACCATCAGATATTATATAATGGAACGATGAATGATTTCTCTGTCATTCTACAAGGTCATTTGGGAATCTGTAGTTAATACGAATCGTGCATTCGTTGTGCTGTAGCTGAAGTCGTCGACAAAAAATTGTTCAATTATACAAACAAACAAAAGTTACAACCAGTCAAACTAACCCACCAACTCTCTTACCAATCAATAAATCATCATATTATATAGCCTACATAGATACTGATTAGTGATTGGTCAAAGCGCCAACACGTGACTATATAGAGCTGTAAGGATCTCCAACTTTATATTGCCCGATTGACGTCGCCTCTGTCCGTTATATTCGACCGAGGAGCGTCATCACCTACGTCATGTACTGCATAGCTGCCGCCCTTTGGCTGCCGCAGTGCGCTGCATGCAAACAACATACTAGCGCTTAGCCTACAGCCCACTGACCACAGCCCCGCTCCGCGCGCACCCGCGAATCTTAAATTTCGTCTGACCAAACATGGCGACTGCAAGCGGATTCAATCCCTCGACGAGGATGAATTAGACAGAATCGTTGACACGAAGGATTGCCATTGTACAAAAGCAGTGATTAATTCATCCGTGAACATCATCTTAGCCAGTAGGCCTACTCTGTGTGGAGAAAGGAACATCAATTAAAGATATTGAGGACTTCGCAGCAGATGAACTAAACGGCTTTCTTCGAAAATTCTACGCTGAGGTAAGGACAACGACTGGTGAACGGGTGGTACCAATAACATGTAGCTAGTACTACAGCAGTCACGGCAGTACGCTTAGCCTTAGACCTCCGTACAGTCCGGTCTGTGCTAGTCCAGATCCAGGACCTAGTTCCGTCTCATCAGTCGCCACAGAGTCAGACCAATAAACGTTATGTTGACAAAAGTGTAAAGCACCTGTACAATTTTCATTATTCAAATTGTATGGTCAACATTAATAATTAACTATAATCCCATTTAACTGGACTAAACTAATAAACGTTCTCCTGTTTTTGTGTTAGCATTCGTTTTAACGTTTTAAAGTTTGAACATTTACTGAGTTGAAATTTCTAGTGTGTGAAAGGATTGGCCTCGAACTGAAAGTCAAAGAGGTAAGTCAAATTTAATTCAGTATTTTGAATTAGTGTAGGTTAGATCTAGATCTACATGACACGAGCTATTACTTGACTTTGATTGACATTTTCTTCCTAGAAAGTTGCAAAAACGGACTGTGTACTTGTGTATACTAAAAACTGTGAGTGGCGGGAAAGTAATGAAATAGAGTAAAAGATTACAGTACAAGAATAAACACAGAAAATAAGTGAGGGAAAGAAAGAGAGAAAATGATAGAATGATAAAAACTAGGAACGACATGAGAGAAGGTGGTAGAAGGAGGAAACGAAAGATAACACAAAGAAAGACAGAAAGAGAAAGTGATAGAATGATAAAACAAAGAATAACATAAGAGAAGGTGATAGAAGGAAGAAACGAATGAAAGCGTAAAAACAAAGATAGGAAGAGAAAGTAATAGAATAATGCAAACAATGAATAACATAAGAGAGGGTGACGGAAGGAAAAAACAAAGAATAACATAAGGAATAGTAGGAAAAAATGATAGATCGATAAAAACAAAGAATAACATAAGAAAATGTGATAGTAGGAAGAAACAAAGAAAAACATGAGGGAAGACAGAAAGAGAAGAACGATAGAATGATAAAAACAAAGAATAACATAAGAAAAATGTGAAAGAAGGACAAAACAGAGAATAACATGAAGAAAGATAGAAAGAAAAAAATATAGAATTATATCAACAAACAAGAACAAAAGAGATGATAGAAGAAAAAAAAAGAATAACATAAGGAGAGACAGAAAGAGAAGATGATAAAGAATAGATAATGGAAAGATAGAAAAGAAGATAAAAAATGGACAAACAAAGAATAACATGAAGAAAGACAGAAAGAGAAAGAGATATAAGGAGAAAGACAAATAATAACGTAAGAAAAAGGTGATAGAAGGAAGAAACAAAGAATAACATGAAGATATAGAAAGAGAAAATGATAGAATGATAACAACAAACAACATCAGAGATGGTAGAAGGACAACAAAGGATTACATGAGGAAAGACAGAATGAGAAAATGAAAAATAATAGATAATGGACAGATAGAAGAGAAGATGAACGATGGAAAGAAAAAAAACAAGACGAAAGATAGAAAGAAAAAATGATAGAATAATAAACGAAGAATGACGCAAGAAGTGAAAGAAGGAAAAACAAAGAGTAACGAAAGGAAAGACAGAAAGAGAAAGAAATAGAATGATAAAAACAAAGAATAACATAAGAGAAGGTGATAGAAGGACAAAAACAGAAATAACATAATGAATGGTGGGAAGAAAATGATAGATCGATAAAAACAAAAAATAACATAAGAGAAGGTGATAGAAAGAAGAAACAATGAAAAACATAAGGAAAGACAGAAAGAGAAATAATAGAATGATAAAAACAAAGAATAACAAAAGAAAAATGTGATAGAAGGAAGAAACAGAAAATAACAAGAAGAAAGATTTTTTTTAAAAATGATAGAATGATATTAACAAAAATAACAGATAAGAGATTATAAAAGAAAAAAAGAATAAAATAAGGAAAGACAGAAAGAGAAAATGATAAAGAATAGGTAATGGAAAGATAGAAAAGAAGATGAAAAATGGAAAAACGAAGAATAACATAAGTAAAGACAGAAACAGAAAGTTGTATAATGATAAAAACAAAGAATAACGTAAAAAGGTGATAGAAGGAAGAAACAAAGAATAACATGAAGAAAGATAGAAAAAGAAAATGATAGAATGATAACAACAAACAACATTAAAGATGATAGAAGGAAAAAAAGAAAGAGAACATGATAAAGAATAGACAATGGAAAGATAGAAGAGAAGATAAAAGATGGAAAACAAAGAATAACACGACGAAAGATAGAAAGAAAAAAATAAACGAAGAATGACTTAAGAAGTGAAAGAAGGAAAAACAAGGAGTAACATAAGGAAAGACAGAAACAGAAAATGATGGAATGATTAAAAAAAGAATAACCGAAGAGCAGGTGATAGAAGGAAGAAACGAAGGAAAGCGTTAAGAAAGATAGAGAGAGAAAATAATAGAATAATAAAAACAATGAATAACATATATAAGAGAAAGTGATAAAAGGAAAAACAAAGAATAACATAAAGAATGGTAGGAAGTGAGGAAATGATTGAACGATAAAAGCTCTCTTTTCCGCCGACGTGCAACTGGCAGGTTTCTCTCTCTGAACAAGTTTTTCGATTGTTGCATATTCCAAAGTCTAATATCATCAATAGACACATTCGATTCGTCAACCATATATTCACAATTTCTGCGCCAAAAAATGAAAACAATACTTGAAACTCGAGCAAATATACAGCAACCGTCAAACAAAGCAATATACATAGAAATTACACACGTTTTATACGCATCGCTTACGTTAGAACTACCTCGCACGCAGTGCGCCCGGTTGTCAAGTCTCATGAGTGTAGTAAGTCGAATAACTAATGATGTTAAACAATGAATTATCAGTAATGTTTGAATATATTCATAAATTACACTAACCTTTGGACCGCGTTGAAGTGCAATAGCAGACAGATGATCACATCTACAGGTCACGTGGGTATAGTTTGAATATACAGCCTTGCATCCCTCTGTCGTCCAATCCCAACCACTGCAAAGTAGAAAAACGCGTGATTTAAATAAAATCACGTTTTCATGATTCCACATTTAATACATCCAACCAATCATCAACAAAAGAGAGGAAAAGAAATTGTCGAAAAGGTCAATAAATCAATAAAACATTTAACAGGCAGACAAACTAACTAACCAATTAACCAATCAAACAACCATTGAACCGACCGACTAACTAACCAACACCTCGATTCAATAGAGAGAGAGAAAAAAAAAAGAGAAAGACACTTATTATAATGATGATGATGACAATAATGATAATACATAGCATTAATAATAATAATGATAATAACAACAGTAATAATAGTAATAAGAATGATTATAATATTTAAAAAGCCGAACAGCAAAAAGAGAAAAAGAAGAAGACATGCAAAGAACATGGAAAAGAGACTGTTTTGGTGCAAATGTGTGTCTGGTGAAGTTCCTTGTGTGATTTTGTTTTTAATTATCGTATCCTCTCCTACATGTCTGTTGTTGCTTTGTTGTCGTTCTTGTCGGTGTGACTAGGGATTAATGAGTTTAGAATAGATATTTATTCGTATCGATTTTAACAGTGTTTATTTAGTGATAGGCATGATAGGGGTTTAGAGATTGAAGTCACTTTTTGATATATATTATTAACTTTATACTCACTTCGCATCTTGCTTCATCGAAGTACAGACTGGGATTTCATTATCGAAGTCCTGTAGAAAGAAATTTAACAAAAAGGAGACGAAATGATGCAGAAATGGGGGTGGAGGTATCTCATGAAAATATGCAACCACAGCTACCAGTGGGGTAGCTCCACGGGGACGGGGATTGAAAAGCTGGAAAAGCAATAAAGAGAGGTTGAGAGAGAGAGAGAGAGAGAGAGAGAGAGAAAGAGAGAGAAAGAGAGAGAGATAGAGTGGAAGAATGCACGAGAAAGAGAGACTGAAAAAAAGAGAGAGTGGGAAAGGAAAAAGAGGAGAAGGGAAGATGATCGGGCAACCATTCAGATCCTCTCCCTGATCAATAGACTTGTTAATTCACGTTTTATCCACCCAGTAAGAAGGCTGCCCCTACACCCCCCCCCCCTGACGCAAGTGCGCCCTCAATAACTAAACACACGCTACGCCACTGGTGGCCATAGCCTACATACAATTTTGGCGGGAAAGATGACGTCCACATATTCCCCTTCGCGGAGATACAAGGGGGCGCCGTTGTAGCAGTAAACAGTCACGTTGACCACGGAGTTCAGCGACATTGACGAACCGGCCGCTGCGTTCTCGGGCGTTGACCCGGAGGCGTTCGATGGCTTAGACGAACTCGTGTCACAGTCCTCTATGGGATCCTGGAAAGCCTCGATTGCAACCTTCACTGGAAATATATCGGAAGGAAAAGAGATTCTTACGCGATGGCAAAGACTATAAAGCAATAAACTTGGGTTTCATTTCAATACCCTACTGTCATGGCTGCAGAAATAGTGACCATTTTATCTGTCATGAACTTTGCACCATTCAAAAGTCATGCACATTATTATTTTTTATAAATGCGGTCATACAATTACTTTGATTTTTTGCTCTCGCTGTGTCTGCATAAAGAGTAGTTACCCTACAGCGCTTACGGCACATTAAAAAAAAGGTTTGTAGGCCTATAGTCAGATAGCAGTATAATCAACGGCAGCTTTCCTTTCATTAGGCAAATAATTAGGGTATTTGTTTCAAGAAGTCACGAAACCATGACCATCATACATATTTGATGTGGAGCAGGAGGAACCATGGTAACCATCAAATGTCTGTGCTTCGACTTCATGGCACATTGCCTTTATACGGGGCAGGTCACACATATCGCCGATAAAAATAGCTATAAATGTAACTATGGAACAGTTCTCCTGACGTTTAAGTGGACAAAAATACAAAGGGGTGGGGGAGAGAGAGAAAGAGAGAGACAAAGAGGGAGAGAGACAGAGGGAGAGACAAAGAGAGAGGGAGAGAGAGAAAGAGGAGGGGAAAGAGAAAGTCAAGAAGAAATGATAACCTGGTTTGGACTGTAGAAATGGCGAGTAGAAGCTGACAGAAAGACGGCCTGTCTCAGTTCCACTCGAAAATGACAGCGGTCGGTAAGGTTTGGCGCTAGCTTCTCCCTCAGTCGCGTTGTCTGTCAATCAAAGAATAACAAAAGGAATTCAAGGCGTTATTATCTGCTGACGTAGGACTGTGTCGACGAAATTCTCTTTCTTTATCGCACCATTTTGTGAGAGTGATGTCGGACACGAAGTGAATACAAAATATATATAGACAAATAAACAATAAATAAATGAATAAATAAAGTGAATAAATGAAAAAATGAATATTAATTAGATCAATAAATGAATAAATAGATGGAATATATAAATGAATAATAACTAAAATACTTGAATAGATACATCATTCCGAAGTGTTACAAATTATATATTTCATTTGCCTCTATTACGCAATCAATAATACGGCATCAATAGAACTTGCATGTCACCCAAAATGAAAGCACACACGTTTATCCACAACCAGATATTGGCTGGTGCTGTCCTAAGCAATGTAAATTAACTAACACACTTTATTGGACACGAGGAATTAATTGTGAACAATTGAACAATTACACATTGTGTGAATGCAATAGATAACATGAATTTGATTGAGATGCTTTACAATAAAGTGTCTCTATTTAATTTCTTTTACTTTGGAAAATGTATAAATTGCCTATTGCATGAAAGGAAAATATGAATACGAATGAGATGGCGATACACTAATCCTAATTGAACTCTGGTTTGAATTAATTGGTAATCTGAAGGTACTTTGTTTGAGCAGCATGTATTTCTCTTTAGTCTGTAAAGCAGGGCTCCCACTTAGCCGAGTTGGAACCTCGAGTTGTGGCGAGCTGGCGCGAGTTTATGGCAAGCCGTTTTATCATTAAAACATATTTCTTGATATCAAGAATTCAATTCTTGATATCACGAAATCAAATTCTTGATATCAAGAATTACCATTGCTTTACAACGTAAAATTATTTCTTGATATCAAGAAATATATTTTAATGATAAAACGGCTTGCCATAAGCTCGCGCCAGCTCGCCACAACTCGAGGCTCCAACTCGGCTAAGTGGGAGCCCTGCTTAACAGAGTTAATGGAACAAACAACGTCTGCCATGGATACTCTCATGAATAATTAATGAACGTATATCATTTTTCCCTTGTTTTATAGACACAATAAGAAACAATATTTTATGGGGTCAATTATTCGAGAAACTTCATCACTGATTAGTATGGATACAATGGAGGAAATTTTGAGATAGGAGGGAACACTTTGAACAGTATTGCAAGAACATAAAAGGGAAACGAACCATTTGAATTGAAAAGCACATCGCCTAATTTGAAATTAAATGTTTGATTCCTCTTAAAATAACTCCTGGGAGGGGGGCGTAGGGGGTCGGGTCTTTTGTTTTCGTTTCCTGTATGTGCTTCGCTTTAATTCATTTCTTTTTTGGAGGGGGGGGGGGCTTGTTTTTTCAAGATGTCGGGCTTGTGCACCAAAGCGCCCCTTTTGAACGGCTACTGCACTTCTAGTAATACAGCTTTAACACTTTGGGAATGGACAATATAATGCTCTCTGACATTTTTTTTGCCGATGTAGTGCATGTCAAAATTAGTTAGAATGAACAAAACACTTTGTTTGAAATTGTCCCAATAGCGTTTCTATGTAACAAATAACAAGGACCCCCTCCTCTTCATTTGTTTGAAAAATATTAACACGACATTAGGGATAAAATGTACTTGGCCTTATACTGCCATTTTTCTGTCAACTATTTATTTGTAATTTTTCTTTCTCTTACCGAAGCAAGCGGTGAGAATCTCCTCCAGAGGTTTCTGTGTAACAGTCACATTATGCTTCTCGGTGGTTTCTGTTCCATCGGTCAGTGTTTGTGACGTCATTGTGTGTTGAGTCGACGGTTGTGGCTGCGTGGTATCGGGTATCAGCTCATCCGTTGTTGGTACTGAATAACATTGGATCAACAGTGTGAAAATAGTGGACAGTGTTTCCAAAGTGTTATCGCAGTATAAACATTGCGTTACCACAGTGGAAACACATTGTGAGCCCAGTATAACCACTGTATTTAGAAACAATTTAACGACAGTGGGAGCATAGTTTGACCAAGGTGTTAGCAAATTATGATCTCAATGTTATAACCACACTTGAAACACTGTGTGAACATAGTGTTAAATCAGGGACTAAATATGATGACCACAGTATGAATTACCGCAATATTATCACACTGTGAACACAACATTACCACTTTGTATTCACACTCATACTGAATGTAATGTGGCCACAGTATGACCTCTGTGTAAACATAGTGTGATCAGCGTGACCACAGTGTGAACACATTACATCCAAAATAAGACCAGTTTTACTACAAACGGGACACTATGTGCCCATAACGTGACCACATTGTTTTCAGGTTATCAACCCCGAAGAAATGTTTCATATCCGAAGTGTGGTGCATATCACAAAGTGTCACAGCATTTTCACATCACTGAAAAATCGTTCAATATAATGTCAAAGGGTGTTAGAGGTGTCCCATCATACATTTCATTTCTATTGTTGATGACTGATATCATTTTCTAAAGCGAAGTGAAAGATTGTAGTACAGAGGATCTACAGCTATATGTCAAAGGCAATACAGAATATTTGATTGTACAAATATTGCTTTTATTTTACATTATATCAATTTTGATATAGAATTGTTTAGAAAAATAGTTCTCACCAGTTGATGTGGCCGCCTCCGTGGAAGAGCCTTCCGTTGTTTGGGGATTGGTTTGTAGCTGAAAATGAAAAGATGGTAGTATACCTCAGTCTTACCGAAAAAACCGACTCCACACCAGCTACAAACTAACAGATTCATGGCCATTCGGGGGGTAATGCTCTGACTATATGTATTTAATAATATCGTATCTTGTGCATCTTTGTACGTCCTATTTGTATGTAAATGTATCGTATCTTGTGCACCCTTTCCATCATTCTAACAATTTATTATATTCTAATAGAATATTATCATTGATAGATGATTTTAAAAAGCTTTGTTTACTCACCAGTGTTGTGAGCGGTTCATTATCGTTGCCTTGGTAGTAATACAAAAAGAAACATGTCGAAGATTAATGTTAAAAGGCGTTATTAACATGATGAAGAGAGAGGCCTTTGAATTATTAGGCCACAAATAAGTAGCACTGACTACAATGTATTACTGAGTATATCAACATTATTTTCATGCAAAATACTACGTAAACATCGGAGGATATAGGTATTAGTCAATACGATTTTTGTTACGGGTTAAGCATGAGTGTGGTGTACATGTCACAAAGTGTCACAGTATTTTCACATCACTGAAAATCGTTCAATATAATGTCAAACAGTGTTAGAGGTGTTTCATCATGCATTTCATTTCTATTATTGATGACTGATATCATTTTCTAAAGCGAAGTGAAAGAAAGTTATACAGAGGATCTACAGCTATATGTCAAAGGCAATACAGAATATTTGATTGTACAAATATTGCTTTTATCTTACATTATATCAATTTTGAAATAGAATTGTTTGGAAAAAAATAGTTCTCACCAGTTGGTGTGGCCGCCTCCGTGGAAGAGCCTTCCGTTGTTTGGGGATTGGTCTGTAGCTGAAAATTAAAAGATGGTAGTATACCTCAGTCTCACCGAAAAAACCAACTCCACACCAGCTACAAACTGACAGATTCATGGCCATTCGGGGGTAATGCTCTGACTATGCATCTTTGTGCGTCCTATTTGTATGTAAATGTATTGTATCTTGTGCATCCTTTCCATCATTCTAACACTTATATTTAAATAAAATATTATAATTGATAGAAGATTTTAAAAGGCTTTTTTTTTACTCACGGGTGTTGTGAGCTGTTCATTGCCGTTGCCTCGGTTGTAATAGAAAAAAAAAGAAGATTAAATTCATAACGCGTACATAATTAACATGATAAAAGGGTGCAAATATGAAGCACTTCAAATTTACAAATTGTTCATGCTCCACTTCAAAATGATAATTATTAATAGATTTACAGCAGACTAGAAATATGCATGGGTCTCTTGGTTATTCATAATTACTTGCATAAGAGGCTCTCAACGATATTTCTCATCCTTGTAGCGATGGTCACGTGACAGTATATTGATATAGGAAATTTAATATTTTAGAATATATATTATATGATTATGATTTAAAAACGAAAATTATAAGGCACATGGCTTTTAACGAAATTTGAAACGCTTGGTGCGCATGCTCATATATGTTTTACATTCGGAATAGCTTGCTGAGCATCTGAAAACTAACCAACACAAATTATGACGGAAAGAAAGAGAGGCGATTGAATTCTTAGGCTACAAATAAGTAGCAATGAATATAATGTATTCCTGAGTATATCAACATTATTTTCATACATAACACTACGTAAACACGGGAGGATATAGGTATTAGTCACTACGATTTTCTTTACGGGTTAAGCATGATTATAGAACATACACATGCGACAATGAACTGAATATATATTCATTATAGTTTCATATAATCTTTTGTATTAATATGAACAAGGTACCAAGGATATATTATGTAAATAATAGAGTTTTATATAATTATAAGAAGTTAAAATAATACATAAATAGTTGCTTACATTAAATGAATAGTGAGATACGATGCATTATAAAATGCAGGAAATAAATATGATGCCCGTTTTGAAGACTATAAACCGAATACTTGTGACTGACGATTGATGGTACTTGGTAAAAAAAAAAAAAAAGATCAATTAGCCTTTTCGCGACAATCCATATTTTGTGCCAGGGCTCAATAACTTTTGATTCAGGGCCTTTACCAATATAGGAGATGCATGAGTACAAGAAACTTTGAACACACTGTATCCATTTTTTGTCATTACTATATTGATGCAATGATTTTTGTTTTAGAAAGTGAAAAGAGCTTTAAAACTCTTCAATTGGCAACACGTTGAGGGATTAAAAATATATGTTTTTCATTAACATCGGCAATTTTTCAACTTGTCGACAACATTCTCGGCCAGAGATATTACATTGATTCTAACGGTGTGGCGATAAAAGAAAATATTTCTTGTCGCAAATTCAAAGAATAATATGGGATCAATCAGGCCCAGAAAGAACTCTTGGTATGAACGAGTTAGTAAGCAATGGGACTAGATAAGTATTAATCAGTTACAAGTAAACGCCGGAATATACAAAGGTGGTCTAATTCTAAACAATTGTTTATACTACCAACAGACAATGAGCAGCCCAAAGTGGGAAATTAAAGAAAAGAAATTAAGTCAAAATATGGGCAAAAACTAAGAATACAACTTTTTCGTTTGCCTTTATTTTAAATACCAAAGAGCAGGGGTAGTTAGGGCCTATGTGTTTTGTGGCTTTTGGGCATTCTTGGCCGCCCAATATTATCATTGAGTATTTGGCGACACCTGTGTCTGGGAGGCAAAAATCGCTGTAACCATCGGGTTTCTCCTCCCAGTTTAACTAATATCGAGTGTCCAGGAGGACCACTACATCAGGATTTCTCCATACTCTTATAAGAATAGTGCAAAGGTTGAGAGTCTCCACTACACGGGACCTTAATTCAACGTCCTATCCGAATGTTTTCCACTGCAACATAGCCTTTGTCTATGCCACAGGGTAGGGGCACGCTAACACACAACGCAGGCTTCGATCAACCGCCTGGGTTGGATTCGAACCCACGATCTTTGGTTCGACAGGCAGACGCTTTGCCGACTGAGCCGACTCACCTACCCAGAGTAAATTGGTGGTGTAGACCACGGTTTATGTTTGACTACTTTTCGTGAAACCCGGCCAAAAGTTTTAAAAGCAATATATACTGTTACAAACTTACATAGATATCCAACATATTTCCATTTATATTTGGTGTTGTCAGGACAGTCGATGGGGCGGTCTTTCCAACCGCAGCGCACGTTGCATTCCGTTTCTCCGTTGCAGTGGTCAATGTAATCAGATGTTTGGTTCACATGGCATTTTGCCAAATATTCGTCATCGTCGCAGTCCTCAAGGAACGTGCAGTATCCCCATAATATCTGAATTTCTTCGCCAGAATCGCACCTAATATGTTCTTGATCTTGCCACCATGTACAACGCTGAAAGACTTTAACGTCTAAACAAAGATACGATATAGATATAAACATACAGACATACAGATTAACGTAAGCCTAAAGCGTACCAATCTGTCTCTTCCCCGCAAATGCCAAAACGGCCACACGGAATCCAAGCCTGACTTGCATTCCGTTTGCGGGGTTTAATGTAATTATTCATTTTCTCCATATTCCTTAACGTTTAAGATATACAATGCCAGGATAATATTCCTGAGGTTTGTTTTAAACATTCTACCCGAACGCATTTTAGGTGATTGGTAGACTTTAACCATAACCATCTCAGGGTCCCGTCTTATAAGAAGTTGCGACTGATGCAAGCCGATCGCAACTTGATATCAATCGCAAATCTGTACTTAAGAGTTAGGAGATCGTAAGTTTGCGATTGATCGTATGACGTGCTTGCCATCAATCAAGAGGTGACCGGACATTTGCTCCTGCGACAATTGCTTCAGGTTTCAAGGTTTTTAAAGTTTATATAATGTTAGGTTTAAGGTTGCAATTGGGTTTTAGGTAAATGTTTAGTGTATAAAGTCTCGTTCAGAAATGAAGCTTGAAACCGCCGGAAAAAACCCAATAATGACAATAAACCGCCGTGGTTTCTTTTTTTCTTTGCGTAGAAGTGAGTGGGAACTGCGCGCAACAATGGTTCTTCACGTAAGAAGTGAGCTATGTGTTATAGATAAAGCATTGTGAGGTGTATACCGCTTTGTGTCATCATATAAAACCTTTGCTTTATTAATTGCGGCATATCTGAACACGGAATGTTAGGGTGTCGTGGTCTAGCGGATCCGTCGTCAGATTATGGATCACGTGTTTCGCGTTTCGAGTCCCGCTGCGGCACTCATGTCCCTTGGCAAGATATAAATCTACATTTGCCTCTCTCTCCATTAGTCCGCCCTTGTGTTAAATGGGTACCGGTAGGAAAGAATTCCCCGAATGCTATGAGCACTGAATCAGTATCCTAGCAGAGCCGATGTGCGCTATGAAAATATCCAATATCATTATTATTGTTAGGGTAAGGTTTAGGGTTCGGTCTAGGTTGGGATCCAGGGTCGAATTGAAAGCTTCGGTTAGTGTAGCAACTGTCACTGGAGCAAGTTTGCTACAACCCTATGCAACTCTTTATAAGACAGGGCCCTGATTATACATAAACACAAACTTTAAACATCACCACTGTCTGAACATTGAACATTTTAAAGGCCAAGTTATATTAGTACACATGATATCAGTGTAAAGGATGATAGTGATGGTAATGATATAAGAAAGGGATAGTGCTAGTAATGGCATACCAACAAAAAAAAAACAATTTAGGGGATGTGCAATAATGTGCATTGCAATCGGTCTTCAGTGAGACATTATTTTATGATACACTAACGTAAATCTAATGTGCACATTGCGTTATATGGAGTTAGTGAGTTTAGAAGCCGTTGCTATTAAATGCTATTACGTTATCAGACGAAATTAATAACAAACATATAATAAACGAAACTATTATACTGCAAATACCTATATAGTAATCGTGCTATATTAAGTGCATAACACATCTGTGAAGATGAATAACACTGTAAAATAGTAAAGTTCTTCCTTTTCTGAGAGCATTGTTGGAAAGAGAAACTTAAACAATTGTTTACTAATATCCAATCAAGTATTTTAACGACTTAGAAAAAAGAAGGAATACCGAGAATAAAGGAGTTATGGAACATCCCTATCTGGCTTGTCATAAGAGTATGGTAAATATATTTGAAGAAATGAAATGAAAAAGAAAGGAAAAAAAAAGCAAAATATGTCTTACCTGATGGTATTGTGGTAGGAGCCTGAAAAAAAAACACATCAATAAACTGATACAATAAATAAATTAGATAACAAGCAAATAGCATAATATATGAGAAAACATGAGGCACTCTCGCCATCAACAGGTGAATATGCTTAAGCGTTATAGATGCCTTCTTTGATTTTATTTTCGTTATGATCCTAAAATCATATGTTTCATCCACCGTATAACAAGGAAAAGAAATAATAAAGGGAAAAAGTGGATCGGTCAAGCAATGAAATTCGGAGAAAGGAAGAGAGAAATCAAAATAGAGGAGAGAATTAGAGAGAGAAAAGGAGAGACTGAGAGGGAAAGAGAAAGAGGGAACGAGAGAGAAAGTGAAAAGAAAGCAGGTGTGTGTGTGCGTGTGTGTGTGTGTGTGCGTGTAAGAGAGAGAGAGAGAGAGAGAGAGAGAACATGTGTGTGTTTGTCTGTTTGAAAGAGAGGAGGGAGAGAGAAGAAGAGGAGAAGAAAAGAAGGAGTATTTACCTGATTTAATCCAATATCCAATGCTGCAGTAATTTGCTGTACTGGAGGTTCCCCGGTTCCAGCCCACACGCCTACGTATAAACCAGACATCAGAAATTGCTTTAATTACTTGAACAATATAATTCAGAGACGATCTGAATAATATATAATATAATTGTATTGTATGAACTATGCTTCGGCGACAATAGACTAATGTATGTATGTATGTGAATGTATGCATGTTTCTATCCCAAACCCTTAGTTACCAACTATTACTTTGATTAAATTTGGCTAAACATGCTGTCACGCGCCCACAGATGCCTTTCGTTATGTTGATTGTGTACCCCGGTAAGCAATTCAGCGAGAGCTGTACGGTCGGTTTCCCTTCGCATACTTCCAGGGTCTTAGCGTTGCCAGCTACAAAAAGAGAAAGAAAATAGTTCTTTCTAAGGGCCGAGGAGTTCCCCTCGCCCTCCTTCGCCCCACACTGCAAAATAAACGATTAAATTGCCACCTAGTATAGCTAGGATCAATTCTAAAAACCTTGCTAGTTTCCACATGCGGCGGTAAATCGCCGGGACAACATAAAGTGACGTAATCGCATTATATTTATGTCTTCAGGCGCGTACGCAGGATTTTTTCAAGGGGGGGGTTTTAACATTTATAAATCGGTCCGAAAATTTCGCAACGACTCAGCCAGCCGCTGAATAAGCGGGGGGGGGGGGGGGGGGGGGGGGGGGGGGGGGGGGGGGGGTAAGAGGACACATTTTTTTTTTTTTTGGTCTCGAAATTTGGAAATTTGACATTTTGACCCGTTGGGGGGGGGGTAAGGTCACCTTTTTTAGGTTGGCCATGGGAATATTTTTTTTTTTTTTTTTTTTTTAAATAAATAATTAAAAAAAAAAAAAAAAAAAAAAAAAAATCCAAAAGGGGGGGGGGGGTTTTAGGGGGTTTTGGGGGGGGGTTCACACACAAAAAATTACCAAAGGGGGGGGTTTAACCCCCAAAACCCCCCCCCCCTGCGTACGCGCCTGTATGTCTTCATATTTCGGGTTCTGACAGCGGTTGCATCCTACAGGATATATCATATATATATGACCGAGCATTAAAAGTGAAGTCAAGATCTCATTTAAACATTAATAAGTGCTTTGCTATGAATATTTATGTACTACGATGTTATCCGTGAATTTATCTCAATAAAGATTTATTTTTAAAAAAAAGATTAAACAAAAGTGAAGTTGAGTTCGGATCATTCGATTACGCAGTGATAGCCTTGTTGAAAATAAAAGTTGATTATGTAGTTTAACAATTAATGTATGCTGTGATGTTTTGGAACCATCACATTTATAAGAAATTCACAAGTATTGCAAAAAAGCGACATTCACTGCACATCTAAATTGCTATGTGGGACGATACATGTTTCTTTAATGTTTGGTCAAAACTGAAATTCTTGTTGAATATGAGAGCATTTGGAGAGCAATCTATTTCAGGGACATTTTTTTATTATGATATTCTTTCAAATTGACACCCCAAAAAAAGAATGGGCAAGCTCACAATTACTTTTCGTCTTTACCAGAACTCAACCTTCTCTTCAGGCGTGCTAAAATAAACACGAATGTTCCACCCTTTCTGGAGTCATATCAAGGATCACTTCGTTTGGAGCGGAGAACACACAATAGAAAACAAACAAACAAACAAACGAACGAGCCAACAAACAAACAACAACAGCAACAACAACAATAATAGTCAAACAAAAGCATGTAGTATAATCCACGCTCCAATTATTCAACAATACTTTGGAGTGGAGCGGACTCAAACCGAAAGGCAGTGATTCCTAATATGACTCCCTGTAGAGTGGATTTCCACTCCTATTGGAATCTACTCTCAAAAGAGTGATTTAACCAGTTCCAGCTGAGATCAAACATGCATTATTATGCTATTGTCTTAGATCATTTATTTTATATTGAAAAAACTGATTATGAATAGATAAAGGACATTTCAAGTATCTCATAGAGTGTCCATGTTATGTTCAGATTAAATTTTGCAAATGAGTGTGCTCTAAACGAATGATTAGACAGAAATACATAAGGACAGCGAAATCTCCGAACCAAATTCACTTAGAAGAAAATAATCGTCCATGTTGTCTTAACACCATACCTTCGTTCATTTGATGAGTACATATTTCTTAATGACGTTCAAAATGCGAAAGAAACTACTTTAAAATTTATCCTCGTCATATATATATGCGTTGAAATGACGAATCCCTTTTTACAAATGGCATCAAACAGAAGGAAATGCAAAAGAGGTATTTTTTTCTTTTAAACACTTTATATATCTTTTTTTGAAAGGTTATATCTTCTTTATATGTTTAATTTATTTACTGTCAATGATAATAGTTATAAAAGACCCTTGCTTACAGTAGTTTTTATCACCTGACGAAGTATCGCAGTAGCATACGAAACGTCGTGATCTTTTAGATTCCTTATTGACCACATTGCGAGACAAACGAATATCACTAGCGATATTATTTTCGATAATAGTAATACATTTATAAAAGTGATAACAACAACTATAGCAACAAAAATAACAATATTCTGAATTTATAAAGTGCTAAGTTCATTCACAACCTCCCTCAAAAGGGATAAATAACACTTTAAAAAAACATATCATTCTTGCTGTTACATGGGTTGATGGTGGAACTAAGATGACAATATTTGTGCAATATCTCGTGGAAAACGAATGATGTATTATCAACTTACCTTTGCATAGGAGGAGGATGAAGTATGATATCTGTGGAAAGATAAATTATTATTATAGGTATGAATAACATTATACCAATAGTATGTTTGTAATCATGCATACCAATGAAATATTGCCATGGTTTATCTTTTCATATTTTTAGCTGTTATGTTATGGAAATCTCTCTCCCACAAACACATATTGGCTCAATATGGGAACTTTTCCAAACAATTAATCGTACTCAGGTTCTATAATAATTATTCATACAATAAAGAAGAGCAATTTTTCATATTCTGGTAATATACAATCCCCCTAGTATACAAGTATATGAGTAAAATTATTGATATGCCATTAATTTGGTTATCTTTTTTTCCTTTTTTGTTGAATCCATCTTTGTCAACATTAATTTTTATAAGGAATACTTTCTTTCCGACTTCATATTAGGACATGGGGATAAAGATTAAGAAGAAAAGAGAGAGAGAGACAGAGAAAGTGAGAGCAGGACAGAGAGAAAGAGCAAGAAAGAGAGAGAGGGAAAAGGGAGAGGACAGGGACGTAGAGACACGGAGGAAACTGTTGGCAGAGGGAAATAAAATAAGAGAGGAAGAAAAAGAGATGGAGAGATAGACAGAAAGAGAGGGAAGGAGATAATAATAATAATACACAACATTTATTAGGCGCTTAATACTGGTGTCTCTAAGCGCACCATATTCTGATTATTTACCAAAACTTATAGTAAACACACAACTTATACATCTGTTCTTTATTCAATAAATCATGCATATATAATAATACAAATAAGAGTGAGATCAAACATACATACATGAGGTCAAACATAGGATCAAACATAAGATCGAACAAACAAGAAATAAGACGGTGTACACCTCCTTTGACCGACTCACAACTGCAAAATATTATTCATGAATTAAAAAGGTGCGTTTTCAGCAAGGACTTGAATTGGTCAAGAGAATGAATATTATGAAAGTGCGCTGCTAATTTATTCCAAAGGATAGGGGCATTTACTGAGAAAGCTCGATCGCATATTTCGTAACGGTACGAGGTCCAAGGGTTAACTGCAAGGTTGATGATGATCGAAGAGGTCTTAAAAAACTAGAAGAACGTAAGGAAATCAAATCTGAAAGATATTTAGGGGCTTGGCCATGGAGAATTTTGTATGTAAGAAGAAGAACTTTAAATGTTATACGATGGTGTATGGGAAGCCAATAAAGAGAACGCAATATTAGGGTTATGTGCTCAATCTTTCTCGAGAGAGTAACAAGCCTTGCAGCAGTATTCTGAATTCTTTGACGTGGAAGTAGGTATGAATGCGGAAGGCCAGAAAAAATTAAATTACAATAATCAAGGTGGAAGGATACAAATGCATGGGCTAATTTTGCAGTTGTTGGCCGGTCAAGTAGTTTCCTAATTTTCCCAATTTTAAAGATTCCAAAAGATACCGATTTACATACGTTTTTAATATGCTGCTGAAATGTAAGATTTTTGTCGATTAAAACACCCAGGTCTCGAACGTATTCACTACCCTTCAGTGAACCATCTCCGGTAACCAAGTCGGGGAAGGAATCGGTGTTTCTGAATTCGGAAGTAATGTGGATCATTTCAGATTTTCGTTCATTAAGGCAAAGTCTATTGTTAAAAGACCTAATGTTTTCAAGGCAGCTGCTGAATTTCCGAGTCGCATCATCCTTCCCGTTAGGCTTAAGAGTTATATAAATCTGAGTGTCGTCAGCGTACATCGCATGTTGAATCCCCTGGTGAGAATTAATGACCTTAGACAGTGTAGAGAACGAAGAGAAGTGGGCCGAGATAAGAGAAAGAGAGAGAGAGGGGGATAGTAGGATAAAGAAGGGGAATATACAGAGGAGGTGAAGCAAGGTAGAAGATAGATGGATAGAAGGGAACAATCAGTTTTTGACATTTCTAATTCCAATCATAAATATCTTGATAATCACACAGGCGATCGGCTTGTTAAAGTCCTGACCTAAAGATTTATAATTATGATTGCAGCATGAGCTAAATCCAGGATTTTTTTAAAGAATCTGAGGCAGAGATACTCAATCCCTTTAAAAGAGTACTTTTTTAAAAGCCAACTTACTGATTTCCTCACTAGTCATGTGTTAAGTTGTAGTTGTTGTTTTTTAGAAGGTCGAACGCTAAACGCGTCTGAAAACTGCTGATCTCATGATATATGTATATATGTATATCACCCTAGCAACACCATCACCAATTTAATCAGCGAAATTGATGCTGTAGCAGATCATTTTTTTTGCGCTATTTTAAAAAGGAAATATCGACATTAATAACCTTAATTATCTTCGGTAGGCTGTCTTTTTTATTTGTGTGATGCCTTGCTTTTCAATAGACCCCTCATCCTTTATCATTATTCATCACCCGTACCTCGTTCGATTGTCTGTATGAATAGATGTTAAAATATTAAATTAAATTGGATTTAGATGAAACGACACGACATCAGCATACTGATGTGTCTGGTTAATTAAAGAAGACCATTTTTAGATGAGTAGGGCTTAGTTCACAAACAATACCCCTGACATTTCGTGAATACAGCGGCTTGTTCACACAAAAGGTTGGGTGACGCGACCACCCGACCCGACGCGACCCGAAGATTCTAAGTCAGCCCTGGACAGGGGGGTAATTGGCGTATGGGAAGTTTGCCTTCAAAGGCTCAATTGGCGCAGGAAATGACGGAATAGGCCACTTTCTTTATGTATGCATTGCATACATCACGTGTTACTAGGGAGGACAGGTCATAATGTTTGGCATACATCGTAACAATTAATGTATGCAGTTCGCATTCTGACTATTGAAATACAGTTATTCGTAGGAGGTGAATGAAACAATTTGTAATAAATTACATTACGAAAATGGTCTATTAAAAAGGCTTTGCGCGCAAATAGCCTAAACGACTGCAAATTGATTGATGCACACAATGATTTTAAATGACGTATGAACGTGTCTCTCGCATCTGTCTCGTCTCCTCTCCTCTGTTCAACTCAGTCCCCATTTTCATTCTCTCTCTTTCCATTCCTCACTCTCCCATAAAGGTTTTTTCTTATTCATCTACCTCCCAGGTCATTCTGTTTCACGTATCAGTTGATATTTAAGTTTTTATTTTATATTATATAATATTAAAATAATAAAGCTTTACGTTTGTTAACTAGTATTTCTCCATGTTATATTAACGGTATAAACCTTTCAACTTAGTAAACCTTGCTTATTTGAAAGGTTTTTAACATCATACACAATATTCAAAGGTTTAACAACAAAATGTGTAGCGATCATTCCTAAATCGGAGGACGCGACAAACAAAGCGGCACATTTGAAGAAAATACTATTTTGTAGTTAGTATTTTGAGGAAACCTTGAATTAGATGAGTCACGAAAGGGCATTAGATAATTAGGGAATTTTCCCCACGAGCCGCTCTTTATTTTTGGCCAGACCACTCGTTTTGTGGTCTGAGGGGCACTTGATATATGCATCTTATATGTCGAGTAGGCTGATCACGTCAAACGTTCATAACCAATTTTCTGTCCCGGTCCGCCCATAGAAACACCAAATAATGTATATGTCAAAGACACGACGTAGAAAATATGGAGGCCTGTCTGAATGCTGTAGTCCTGTTTTTCCTGTTTATTTGATCAATTTGACAGAGCTGTAATAGTTTGATATGTATTTAGACCTAGTGGATAACCACAATTTGTTTCTATTTGATTTTAATCTCATTGAAATGGCACCCAAAAACATAATAGATTAATTTTGATGGTCAACTTTTGCTAGTGTGGTCGGAAATCGTCCAAATATGGTAATTAAGGCGAGAGAAGGCATTTTCATAATGTTACCACTTTCTGCCTAGGCGAATCCAAGGTGAACAAAACGACCAATGAAATAATGAAAATAATGAAATGAATTAAAAAAAAAAAATCAGAACCACAAGGGGGCCTCAGTGATTCCCGTGCAGGACATATACAGAAATGAAAATGAAAAATTCATTCCCCACGCCGACCCCTTCGGAGCAATACAATAGGCTTTAGGAGTTCTAAATATACCGGGGGGAGGGGTAGCGGTCCTAGGGGGTAGATGTCTCGGGGTAGTTGTGCGGGGGTAGTTGTCCTAGGGGGTAATTGTCTGGGGCGTAGTTGACCGGGGGTATTCGTCCTTGAGGGCGGTTGCCCTAAGGGGTAGTTTTCCTAGGGGGTAGTTGGCCTAGAGGGTGGTTATTCTAGGGATAGTTATCCGGGTGTGGATGTCCAGGGGATATCAATATATACAAATTATATTGTATTCTGACCTTTTTAAGATAAGAAATGTTCTCTATCAATCTCAAAAAATGTATTTCTAATTTGAAAGAAGAAATTTATAAGCAGTATTAACGCAACAAAAAGAAATTAAAGGTGGAATACACTAAAGATCAATCTTTAGGAGAGATTCTAAAATGTAAATTTCTATTCTGTTCGATATGTTATTCTACAATAATGAAAAAGGTAACACAATTTCGGTTCAGATATGATACCCACATGAAAAGAAATTACACCACATAAACGCTCCGGCATCCTACATGGTCTACTGAAAAATTCCTTGAGGATTCACAAACGATATATCAGTCTTGTGGACTTTCAGATAATTTTACTGAGGGTTCAAAGACCTATATTGTTGGTCTCGTGGGCTGTCTTTATAACCCAGCAAGATCAGAAGTAGGATATTTTCCCGTTATCTTTCTTTGATTATGTTTAAATATTTGTCTTAACCATGCCAAGATTTTACAAGCAGTCGGGTGGAGAGAGGTGCCAAAAAGTAGTTAATAGCGTGTGGGGGGGAGGGGGGAGGCAGGCAACTGCTAATGCCCACATTTTCTGAAACCTCACAGACTAAATAATTACTTATCAATTGCACGCAGGACTCCTAATCCTTTGAACTGTCTGTATATGTCCAATCACTATCCTCAAAATCATATACCAAGATACTGGCCAAAATGAATGGGGAAATTTTCACAATAAGAAGTACATTGTCGGCTCAAAATTCACATTTTATACATTTCAATGAAACTGACATCTACTTGAAAGTATATCAATCATCAAGCATATGACACCAAACCAATGGTGATTTTAGGTTTTACTTAAAAGTTATCTATAAAACTCTATTTAAACACACCAAACACGCTCTCAATACACTAATGCATATATATGTATATGCAAACAGTTAATACACATAGAGGCAAAAATGTTGTTGTTTGTGGAAATTAAATCAATAACTTTCGATTGCTATAACTTGTTTCACTGAAGATCCATATAAGCCTCTTCTTTTCACAAGATATTGTCCTTGCACATGAGCAAATCCTAAAAAGCTACAAATAAAGACATCTTCCCAATTTGGATATATGGGGAATAACGATGTTTTCATGAAATTCAAGTCATTCAAAACATTCTCTAACTTGAAATTGTAATGTTAATTATTCCCAATGTTATTATTTATTCTCTTTGCATAATACTATTTGTCGTCAAAAGTGCTGCTGTTTTGGACGCCCCCTCCAATTTAGGGGTGCCCGCTCCAAATATAAAAAAGTATCTCTGAAATATTGTGTATTATGATAAAATCTTTCGCCGGAACGAGCAAGGTGTTTCTTAGTTTGTAAGGCAGTGGCATCCAAATAAAAAAAACTAAGCAAGATATATGACTTTGGCCAAAATTGTATGTATTTTAAATTTGATACTACTTTATCGTTTTGCCTTTTATTGAATATTTATAGACCTTATGATACTAATCTTCAAATGAGCTTTGCTTTTTATTTAGGCTTCTCAGTCTCACATTGTACGTTTTTCTTATATTGCCTTTCGTGCTGTTACTTGTCATGTTTAGAATATGGAGGCATTTAACAGAGCCATACTTCTCAGGGAACATTTTTTCTCTGATGTTCTTCCACTCTTGCATTATAACAATGATAACGCTCTCAAATTATGTTTCACTTCTCCCCGTAACTCAACCTTCTCTTTAAATTGTTAACACCTTTTATTTTGTTACTCTACAGTTTGTATGAACCATAATTTTTGTTTAAATATAAAATACAACTGAATTAGTAGTTGTCGAGTGGTTTAAGGCGCTTGACTGGAGTTGCGAAGGTCGAGGGTTCGAATCCCGACACGGCACTAATATCCTTTGGCAAGATATTAACCTGTACTTGCTACTCTTCACACAGGTGTTAAATGGGTACCCGGTAGGATGCGACCGTCATTGTTGGTCAAACAATTTTTGAGCGTCAAGTAACGCCTGGCTGGAATGCTCCCCAGGGAGTGGAGATTATGCATACAGTTTGTGCGGGCAAGCACTAAATCCAATGACCGGGGTAATAGTATATCTATAAAGCGCTTAGAGGCATTGTATTAAGCGCTATATAAGCGGAATATTAGTATATGATAAGCTGATATGTATTCACCATAAAACTCACCTGTAGAAAACGCTCCATCCCGCTGTCAAGAAAATCTCTAAATGAAGCTCAAAACATCAATCTGATTCCCTTCTGATATGAGTCAAAGTAATTACGATTCTTCCTTTTTTTTAAATGTTTGTGTGACTTTGTTATCACAATCTGGCGCTAGTTTAATACTCTTTACCGTTGTTCAATATCCTTTTTAAAAGGCTATGGTATCATGCAAACAAAAATTCTGTTCGTGATACACCGATGCTCTTATTGGCTCTTATTTTACTGTCCTGTGTTCCACTGCGACCGGAGTTTCGATGCTGCAAAAGTAGATAGAGCGCGGTTGCCTCCGGGAGAGATGAAAATATTTTCAGCAGGGGCGTGGCCTAATCCATTGTAACTGAATAGTCATCATATCATGCGACTAGTACTCTGATTGGGTCACTGAACCTGTCATAAACTGACAGATCACTATTGATGATGAGTGCGCAAATAAGGCACTCCGCGTTTGCTAACTTCTCGTTCATAAATTTTGATACATTTGCCTATGGTTTGTCATTAGGATAACCATGACGACCATCCATTATGAAGCAGTTAATGATATGATGGATAATGATCTGTTAATGATCGGTTCCCTTGGTAAAAAAAATATCAATAAGCCCTTTATCTTTATCACACTTTTCGTTCACCTTGCGACGGCGATTTAATCAAAAGCTCCCAAAACACGAATCATAAACGATTGCGTGGCTCTGGCTATAATTATCGTTGCCTGTAAAAGCATCTTCCCTCTTTTTCTTATTTATTTATTTATTTTTATTTGGGGGGGGTGGGAAATACGAAGGGAGCATGCCTAGTTTGAATTGGTGATGTGACATGGCAGTGTCTTATTGGTCAAATATATGATTGATAGCACGAGACCTCAGTTAAAGACCCGTTTATTGCTTTATACCTCCAACCGACATGATATTTTATCTCACATGCAGTATTTTTTAAGGAAACACAACACTTTCCTTGGACCGATTTGTGATAATAATGCCTGGACGTTATATTCCGACGTTAGGGTTTAAAATGAATTTTAAAAAACTAACAGCAACTATCACCGTTGAATTATCAGTTTTCACTATACCAACAATTTTAGTATTTAGAATCAGGAGTTTCTCTATTTGGGTGGACAATGGGCGTGTGAGTGCGTGCACGAGTGACAAAAAGAGAAAGAAAGAGAGAGAGGGGAAGAACAAGAGAGTGATACCCTAACCCTTACATGGTACATTAACAGGAAATATATATATATATATAATCCTAAACGGTACATTAACAGGACAATATAAAACTAGTATATATTACCCTAACCTTAACCCTTACCCTGGCCCTACATTCAAAACAATATAACTAAACTAAGGACTAATGAATAAAACTATTGTTTCTTGTGAGGCCTATCAGTTTCCTCTGCCTGTAAATGTACGTAGAGGGCAGTAATTCTATTGTTTACTCGTTAACAGGACATGAAAATGTCCTGCTTATGACCATGTCTAACCTTAATTCCCTTCCTCCTCTCCAACTCCTTAGACTTATTTGCAATATAGTTCGAAGAAAGAGAATACCCGCAATGTACTTTCTTCAAAATTGTATTTTTTTTTTTGCGATAATATTAACAAACTATTTACAACTTACACGATATACTACAATAAAGATTCTGTAACGCATAAGCAACGCTACATACAAAGTTGTCATTGAGCTCGGGAGAAGAATAGAAATGTTTTTGTCAAGTATTTGTTTTAAATAAATGAATGTTTACATTTATACCAGGTCCATGTTCCCATTCTCAATACGATTAATATATTACATATATATTTATATAGAATGTAATTGACATTTTTGCTAAAGTTATATTGACGACATAGAACACAGAAACAAATACGTTTTAAAATTTAATAATTCATAACTGAATTGAACAAGTCTGGAAAAAAACGAAACTCAAAGTTTGGGTAAGTTCAATTTCAAAATAAATTTAAATGCAATGTCTAGTACATGTATATCATACCATTTATCGTCGATATCACTTGTTTAGATAAAGAGAAGAAATGTTACAGACACGAACATACCATGGTTTACATAATAGTGTTCCAAGAAAGTGGTGAAATATGCAATCCTCCGCACTTTAACTCCTTTTTCTCTTGTGACTACCAGGCCATAAAATACCTGTATATGGAAATTAAAGATTAGAGATTCACTACCAAATACTGTACATCGTCTGTAAGAGCCAGGAGGGCTCTAAACTCTATGTTTAACTACATATATTGTTGTGCTTCTGGCTTCACAGAGACGTAACTCAGGTTCCTTGATTTAAAGGTACTACAGTGCGTCCCAGATAAAACGAAACCGAGAATTATCGATGTATTATCATAACTTAATCATAATTATAATTAATAAATAACACATATTTGGAAAGCTTAGATCCTCCTCTTTCATAATAATGCATATTTCACGCATGAGTGATTAAAATCAATTTGAAGAGAGAAAAACAAAAATTCATTTGGCGGACGATATCTGAATTTCTAACAGAAAATGACATTTCTAGAAAGTTGAGTTTCTCCCCTTTCATATGACACCTCAATCAGGAAAAATGAGCTAGGAATAACAAAGTTCTGTTTGTTTAAAGTAGTGCTTGCATTTCCATAATTTGATTAAACGAATTCGTTTTCACTGGTTGCCTGCCGTATCAACAAACGAAATTAACAAAAGACTTAACTCCGTTTCGTTGACAATCAGCTGTAGACGAAAGACTTCATGCATGGCTGATTGTCAACGAAACGGAGTTAAGTCTTTTGTCAATTCTGCTTTTTGCTACGGCAGGCAGCCAGTGAAAACGAATTTGTTTGCTAAAATTATGAAAATGTAAGGGCTACTTTAAACAAATTTTTTTTTTTTCCGATTGAGGTGTCATATGAAGGGGCAGAAACTCAACTTTTTAAAAATGTGATTTTCTCTTTGAAATTCAGATACCGCCCGCCAAACGACTTTTCGTTTTCCTCTCTTCAAATTGATTTTTATCACTCGTGCGTGAAATATGCATCATAATAAGTTGCATCAAATGAAAGAGGATGATCTAAGTTTTCCAAATATGTGTCATTTATTAATTATAAATGTGATTAAGTTATGATAAAACATTGATAATTCTCGGTTTCGTTTTTTCTGGGACGCACTGTATATCCCATTTGCAGGCTAAAACAAATTACAACAGGTTAAATTCAAACGGCATTTGAAAGATAATAATAATTTAGAACCTTCCTCAAAACGAGAGTGCTTGAAATGGCTTTTAGTGGGAAATCAACTACCACTAGTTGTCGAATCGACTTAGGTGATTGCAATCACCTAAGTAACAGTCTGATTTTTAGACCCTTTTACCGAATGTTCGTATGTTTTGTGCTGCACAAAGATTCAAGCAGTTTAATTTTGGCCATTACAAGTAGTGGGTTATTGATATATACAAATGCTCATGTACCTGTTACAGCTCATTTTATGTATGTTATTACCAAAGAACAAAAGATTTTAGTCAGTCACTCAATAGTGTCTGGCAGTGAAATATAGAAGGTAAACGGGTTTTCTTGCATAATTGAAAGCGTGGCCCACAACTTGTAGCTGTTACGTGTCATATTTTTAAAGTGAGGACATTTGAAAATCCATCATTTACAGTTGACATCTTTTTCAACGATACTCTTCCACACTAACATAAAAAGATAGAAAAAGCTCAAAAATTAATCTGCACCTATCCAAGAGCTCAACCTTCTCTTTAAAAGGTTGGTGTGGCGGTTGACTTGGAACTCCTTCTACTTGCCCAAGTGCTATCTGCAACACGACGACCAAGCCGAAGCTTAAGCGCTGTTTTCACCTAGATGAATATCGAGAGAGAGAGAGAGAGAGGACAAATATGGATAACATGATCGCAAATACCTTCAAAAAATCAATCCAAGGAAATACCAGTGGCTTTCCAATAGCCTTATCTACTACGTATTGAATTGTGCGAATTATTTTAAAATATGAATTATGCAATGCGTATATGATTGATGTGGGCTATATACAATTGCTATCGTATAGCTTAAACAAAGTTCACAATGAAAACATAATAAATGGAGAGAAAAAAGGGATATATATGAATAGGGGTCGCTAAAGTGAATGAAGAAAAGGAATCATAGAACAAAACCTTAGTGTGTAAAAAAAACCTCCGAGTATGTTATAATATTAGCAAAATCACTTTATTAAAGCTTAACTTAAGGTTGATTTTTAAGCCACCTTAAGCTTATTCCAGTACTCTCAGTAAACGATTGTAGATGCATTGTAAAGTTGATCAGAAAACATGAGAAGTCCTTAAATAATCAAAGGTAGTATAACATTATAAAGAAATAGAAAAGGGGCATTTTCTCATTGTATAATGTAAATATTCAACAAAATATCTAATCACATGAAAAATGTTATTTATCGCCGTATTACCTCATTTCAAATTTTCGAAAAGCATCACATGTATTCATGAGATTTTGTTTGAATAGTGTTAAATGAAGAGGTAAGAAAGAACTTACAGCCGGAACTAGCAAGCAGTGAAACACCAAAATGGAGACACCCTGTAATCATACAAAATAAAGAGAAATGAGAGAAACTTAAAAAAAAAAAACATTTCTGATGGTGGGGGAGGGCGACATAACGTATCGAAGGTTTTAACAAATTAATTCAATTTCAATTCAATTCAATTCAAGGTTTATTAAAGACATGTGTTGCAGCCCAATAGCTGAATTGTTCATGTGTACAATTACAAGATTCATTGCACATTTCAAACATAAAATACAGTTACAATTGATTTGTAAATATTGAAATATACATAGTTAATATGGGAAGTTTGCTTGGGCAGCAAAAATAACAAAACAGAAGATGATATCAAGTCAGGAAATTGGGGAAAGGAACATGAAGAAAAGAGGTAAAAGAGGAAGTTGTCACGGTAAGACACTGCATGGGAGTAAAGCGACCAGCGGGTGAGGGAGTCGGGTCGAGAGGCATTTGTTCGTAAATTTGTTGTAGATTTTCAATAATTTGTTGGGTAAACTTGACCTGACACTTTGGCTGTAAGAGGGGTGCATTTCATGGACGTTACACCTGACCCTTTTAGAGCTAATGTTTGATTACTTATGAAAGTTCGTGTAACCGACGACCCGACGCGACGCGACACCCGATGGAACGAAGTGAGCCATATTGAAGGGCTTTCGTTTTCATACCTGGAGGGAGAAGCAGATGATAAAGATGTACTGAAAGCAGATGACAGCATCAGATTGGGTGAAACTGGTGATGGTTCCAGCGATCCAGGTTAAACCAAGGATTGGTAGGAGAATGCATAACGCACGAGCCGTTGCCCTGTATAGAAAAGCGAGAAAAGAACAGATTAGTTGATGATAGTAATAACGATATGATTTGTTTACCCACGGGTAGCCCCATCAGTATTATAAAGGTTCTCCCTGATGACCCGGCAATCAAATTATTACCTCGGGTACGTTTAGAGAGTGCAAATGTAGATCTATATTGTCTTGCCAGAGGACATTTAGCGCCCTAACAGGTTTCGAACCCAGTATCTTGTGCATCGTAGTCTTGGGGCTTATCCACTGCACCACAACACGTGGATTAATAAAGTTGCTATACAGTCGGAGGCGGATAGCCCGATTTTGTAAGCTAGGCAAGAGACTGCTGACCATCTTAGTCAACGTCATTGATTAAGTAACAATAAGAATGGTATTCTTTAAAGTGTTTTCTTTATTTCAGTCCACCTCACTAGTACATTACACTTAAAGACATACCTCAGGAATACTTCAAGATGTTTGGAATATCTGTCAAGCTAGCGAGACTCATTTCCTTTTTGCATGGCATTTTTCTGATTCAGAAGTCCTATTTTTTTTAAAATTATGTTAGGAGTTCATGGAAATGATTACCATCTTATCTAAACTGTAATTTTGAAATAATGTGAACCGTAAAACATTCACAACTGAGTGAGCCGGCAAAACACCAACAAATCTATCTTTGTCGTATGGATCTTTAATAAAATATTTTCTCAAAATGCAGACGTTTCTGAATTAAAATTTTGTCAATCAAATTACGAAAAAAAACTACTTTAGTTTGACCTCTATGACTTTCTGGAACATTGATGATCACTCTTTTCTAACCCAGCTTGTTGATCTCAGGCCAAGCGATGGGAGAGAAAACCGAAGAATGCGCAAAAGGATTTAAACTAAGTTTTTAATAGCTTAATTTTTTTGATTTTCTTTTTTTGGGGGGATGAATAATTTTTTGAGGAACTGGTAAACAGATCTTACTTGATCTTGTCGATTTCATCTTTCTTCTTGTTTGCCTTCAGGGAACTGAATGCTTTCATGACGAAACACAACACCGCGAAACTGAACTACGGGTACAAACAAAACAGAATACAGAATTATCGTTCATTAGAAATTTACACCTACGTTAAAAACAATAAGTTATATCATTTGGATAGATAGACAGATATTGTTTTTTCATAACGTCCTGTTATTATGTAAGTTCATTTAAGTGGTATTGAATATATTATGTATAAGATTTTAAAGTGTAGCCATGAGCAATTAAGCTAAGTTTTTTAAAGAAAAAAAGAATCAAGATAAACCTGTTACCATATTATCAAAACTCTCATTACTACCAAAAATTCATAACTTCATTAATTGCATTTATTCTTTACAGATTTACTTCATTTTTGCAGTACTGTAAGAAACAATTACTTTAAAGCTAAATATTTGCCATCCATAAGCTAGTAAAAACTGTATAGCCAGTTTTATTTCAGTCCTCCTTTAAAAATCAGGAAAACTCCAATCATTACATCTTACCAGTTCTGTTGCGTAGACACATCCTGTAAATATGTAGATACTGTTGTCTTCAACGTGTAACCAGCAGCTGAATAAAAAATATATTTATAACACCATTATTTGTATTCAAATAAGATCACATTACTACTTATTTGGTTTTTATTATTGTTATCATTATTATTATCATTATCACTCGTATTCTCATGACTTTAAATATTAATGATTTATTATCATAATGATAATAATTATAATCATTATTATTATTATCATTGTCAATATTATCACTATCATTATATCTTTATTCTTACTATTATTATTATCATTATTATTTCCATTATCGTCATCATGATCGATAATTGTTAATAATATCATCATCATCATTATAATCATCATCAAGATCATTACATTATTTTCTGTAGGATTCCCCAAGTATCGCGAGCCATAAATAAGATACACATTATAGCCCAGTACTACTAAACAAACTCGGTTGATTACAAGGTGTGTAGAATATTAAGAAAAACTTGTTTAAAATGATAATTTAAGATATTTAAAAAAAAAAAAAAAGAATGTTATTGTATAATCTGAACATAGCAACTAATGCGAAGTCCAATGCTATAACTGAATTATTTTTTATATTTCTTTAGAATATCCAATGGATTCTATGGAAGTTGTGAAGTTGTGTCACTTCATATCCAATTACACAAGTTAAGGAATGAAGACTTAATTAACATGTAGATTATATACTTTAAAATGTTTAACGACATAAGTACAGCGAAATATACTCTGTAAAGGGAAAGTACACCATGATATTTACTTGGTATTAGTAAAAAGCAGAAAAATGAGGGAAACAAATAAGTGAAAATTGAGCAATATCCGTTAGAGCTGTGATCAGGTAAACAAATATTAACAACACTGTGACGTATTTGTGAGCTCCTCTTCAGTTAGCTATTTACAGGATATTTCATTTACTTTCATTTATTTATATATATTGATGACGGAATTGATTGTTTCACATTTTTGCAATAATCATATTTAGGATGAATATCTCATTGGACATTTTCTTCAGGGAAAATATAATTTCTTTGAAGTTTTTGTTGTTGTTGTTACTACGGGCCCAATTTCTGCTTCTATTAAAGCAACTTAATATCAGGGTAGACTTCCCCTTTAATGGACAAGTGATCAATTATACACAGAAGCCTCTGTTACTCACTGTGCAGATGTTCCATACGTGTCAAAGAGAACACCAAAAGACACGCCTACAACCACGAGGGAGCCTCCTGAAATAAATAAATTAAATTGGATTGAAATTAAAAACTGTAGGTTTATTGATAAAAAAAAAATCATTTCAAATTTTCAAGTCCTAACTCGAATTTACATATAAAACTGCAACATATAAGATACATACAAATAGTGCAATGTAAAATAAGCAAATATGAGATTAAGACCTTTAGTAATTGATATGATAAGATAGAATAAGAAAAAGAAGAAGAAAAAGAACAATATTATAAGAAGGAGACAACGAAAGAAATAAAGGGGGGACAAATAAAAGAAAAAATATGGTTCAACGGTTAAATAAGCGTTTAGAACAGATATGTTTTTAAATAAGTATACAATTAGGAATTCATTTTTTTATTTTCAAAATCTGATTTTGAACATGTTGAACAAACCACTTAATTACAACTTTCATTCAATATTTTGAATATGTTATGAGTTAGTAATGGAGGAACACTGTTAGAAGTCTCCCAACCGTCCTTTGATATGGACTTTCACTAGCGCCAAACATAGCGACTTGTTGCTATTGACAGAGGGTGTATTTGCACCACTGCCATAGTTAATACAGTATGACCACGGCGCATGATCTATACATGTTTTAGAAGTGGGGAAATTCCTCTTGAATGAACGTTTTGACAGTGTAATTGCTAGATTATTACTTTAAGTTTAAAACTGCTAAATCATTTATTTATCATGGGAGCTGTTAAATAATGAGGCAGTGCTTACAATCTGTTGGATTATACGAAATGTTTCCAATTTCCAAAAACCGTGTTAGCAGGTGGTTCGTATGCGGCCCCTATATGCAGCGCCAAGTTAAGAACGGAAAATTGCCATTTCAGGCAATAGTGGACACTTGAATTCGGTCTTACCGTAAGCGATAAGACTCAGCCACCCAATCCTAAGTGTCTTGAAGCCCACGGCAGTCGTACGGTACAGGAACACGCCCTCGATCATGGTCCATGCAAGAGCTGATGTGAACAGATAGTGTAGTGTCACCGTCACGCCCTTACAGAGTACCTGTCGTAAAACAAAACAAAAATATATTTACATTTCTACTTGAGAATGGATGTTGTTCTGTCTATCTGAAGAACCCTAAAATAATCTAAGTCGTCTATCCGAATTGAAATTAAGGTCTTACAAATGCATGTTTCCACTAAATACAGATTGATTTATCCCCAAAAAAGAGTCCAAACAAACATTATCAACGTCGAAATTGCTTTATTTAAGTCTTGAAATTGAGATGTTTTTGAAACGTTGACAAAAAATGTCTCCGCCGGGAATCACATCCGGGTGGGAGCGCCAATGCCTTGATCTCAATGCTACAGAAAATGGATAGTGATTTCGATGACAACATTTTCAATTGACCGATTGGCAAATCTTCAGCATTGTTTGGTTCATCATTTCCTTTGGCATTTGTGATTCTTCTTTTTTTAGTTCTTAAGGTGGTCATGATGGTTCTGAGAGAGAATAGGAGTCTAAAATTCTCACCCTATTTTCTGTTGCCTCAGCCAAGCTGAGAAAAAGGATCTGTCCAAGGGCCGTGCATATCGCCAGGTTCATGTGAATTTGAAACATCAGCATCTTGCAGGCTCTGTAACAAACCGTTAGACATTTTATTGAGGGGGTGGAAGAGAAAGGCCTGAGGTAATGCGACACCTCAGGATTTTTGTTCTACATTTCAACATAAAAAATAATGACAAAGGCATTCAGAATTGACTGCAGGCAACTTCAGTAGCTTTAAGAAACACCTTTTTATATGAGGGAAGAGTGCAATGGCATATTACGTAATCCAATCATTATTGCTATTAGATGAACAAAAGAGTATTTTAAGGATTCGAACCACGTACTTCGTGGTTCACCATCCGGATATTTATCCACTATAGACAATAACACCTTTACATAAACCACCGGGTTCCAGAAGCGAATTGGTAAAGGACGTTCCGCAGTAATGTCAGCGAGCTGATCGTGTCATCACAACCAGTTGGCCCTGAGCAGCTAAGGTGAGCTCGAACATTACTGCGGAACGCCCTACTAAAACACTCACCCAGTCACACAGTAGATGAATACAGCAAGAACCAAAGAGGCGATAGAAATGCCACCAAGTATGTAGGACAGATAACTCTGTACTTGGGCATTGACTCCTTTAGGCGGCTACATGTCAAAAGAGAATAGTAATGATAATAATTATCATAATAATAGTAATAATATCATCAATAATAATGATCAACAAAAACAATAAAAATGAATAGGCGAAAGAAAAAAAATCAATGATCCATTCGATTGACCATCAACTATCCTTTTCCTCACTTTGTCCATGAATTACTCTATTATTAAAGGGAACCAATACCCCTTCCTCCCCCCTCAATTTATTGATTTAAACAAAAATCAATTGAATAAAGAAATTATTTTAAAAAGAAAAAAGCCTTTGTTCTGTATGTAAGACATTTCATGCCATTTTTCTTTTACACTCAAATCGCATGACAAGAACTCGAATTTATATTTAAAGGCATCTTTTAACAACGCTAAATCTGAGATGCATGGCTGTGCGTGTTACCAGTGTCTGTGATATGGTGTTATATTGAAGCCCTAACAACAAAGTGCGCTTCAAAATGATCATGAAGTGCCTCCGAAAAAAAAAAAAGAAATTGGAGTGACCGGTTTTACCATACTCGTTTCCCCCCAAAAGACTGTTTTGTTATTAAAAAAAAAAACGTTAGGAAGACGCAACATTTGATTTCGATTTCCAATCATAAATATCTTGATAATCAGACGGGCGATCGGCTTGTAAAAGTCATGACTTTCCTGACTGATGTAAAGGCTTATAATTATCATTGCAGCATGAGCTAAATGCAGAATTCTGTTTCAGAATCTGAGGCCATGTTACCGAGTCACTTTAACCACACCATGTAATAATCAATTGCTTACCTTGAGAGAGAGCAGAACAGCGAAGCTAGTCAGATGACTGCTGTTGCACACAACCGAATCAGAGGCGACAGAGACGACCTGGACTCCATCAGTTGACCAAACACTATCGTAAACAAATATTTTACAAAATCATACACAAGCGTACAATAAAGACAAATAGAAAATAGAACATATATATATTGAATGTTGAAGCAAGTGAAACTTGTCATGTATTATTGTACATATCAGTGTTGGATTAGACGTTTATTTTGAAATCACCCTCCCCCAAACAAAACAAAAACAAAATCTTGATAATCATGATTATATATGAATTTAAGTGAGGCACATGTGTAGAAAAAAAAATGTATATACATACTTCAATTATAAGTCAAGACTCCTGTTTGCAATGCATTTTTAGCCAATTGGTTTATTGTTAAAGCTCGAAATTTTGACGTATCATTACGTCTTACGAAAATGCTCAAATGCATTGCAAATCGGACATGTGACTCGTCATAACAGTCCATACTTGATATTTTGAACAGTGTCTGATTACCTGCCGTTCACCTGGTAAGCACAGTGCACCCCACTCGAACCGTCCTATATATAAAAACAAAATACAAAAATAAAAAAACTCAGGAAGATAATAACATTTTAGCTTCGGGCTTACCGTTCATGTTATCAGAAAAGGTGGATAGATGAAAGTACATAGATGCACTGTTTCGCTCTAAGGAGCTGCCACTAAAATATATGTTGACGTAATTAAGCAAAGATTTGATAAACAAAACAAAAAATAGACATCGGCGTTATTCTGCAATCCAATTAGTCAGTGTAATGTCATTTTTTGTTCATTCTGGTTTCGGTCTCGATTACCCTTTTTCGTGACGTTATGTAGGAAGGGGAGCCCTATTTCTACGCACCTAACATTTCTATCGAAATTGAAAAGAATTTTCTATTGTATTCCTCTTGTCCGTAAATTTCACAAAAGAAGGCGGCGTTGTTATTTTAAAATTGCAAAAACAAAGAATCCCATAAGAATCCCATGTCTGCGCACTCAATCACTTTTCTCGCAGTTGATATGATATGAGGTTTTTGGAATCGTCAAAGTACAAGAAATTGGTCCGATCGTGCCAATAGTCACATGCACTGTACATAGAAATGTGTAAACAGAACTAAATAAACAATCGGCATGAGGTGTTTTCCCCAACATTTAGCTGTCACTAGTCATATTTCGAATATGAAGGCATTTGAACAGCCATCCTTTTCAGGGGAATTTTTGTTTCTATCAAGCTCTTCAACACTAGGTCATAACGTATACAAAGAATGAAAAAGCACACAAATTATTTGTTGCCTTTCATATAACTCAACCTCCCGTTTAACCAAGTAGCCAGGCGCGGATCTACGGGGGGGTTAGGGGTTTTAAACCCCCCCCCCCCCCCTTGGGCGGCCCAAACAAAAAGAAAAAAGAAAAAAAGGGGAAAAAAGAAAAAAGGAAAGAAAAAAAGAAAGAAAAAAGAACGCACGCTGGAGAGAAACCCTTTCAAGTGCAAATATTGTGAGAAGATATTCAACTCATCTGGTAACTTAACCAAACACATGATAACTCTGGATATAACTGTGTATTAAACTGTTACTTGATTTAAAAAGACGTTATCATGCACTGCTTTTTATGGTCTCCATTGTGTTAATAGATGCCAGGAAAACATCACTTACGGGGTTCAAATAAACACCCCAAAAAAATCGGCTCGCCGCTTCGCGGCTCGTGGACGATGCTCTGCATCGTAATTATTTTGGTCAAACCCCCCCCCCCCCCCCTTAGCAAAAAGCTAGATCCGCCCCTGGTAGCAATGGTGTTGTCTCACCGCTGGGGGAAAACCTTTGGTAGGCTGCATCATGAAAGTTATTTGCACAGATCCATTGGATAGATTGATTGTCGTGTTGCCGTCAATGAGTTCGATCTTGATTACTGAGCTAATGATGCTGACAATGTTGTTCTCGTCAGCGTTGTCGGTGAGCTTTACGATTTCCGCGCCATCTTTGATATCCCCCCGGTCTGTGTAGGCGTGGTGGACGATCACTGTTCGGTAAAAATGAGACAGAGAGGGGGAGTATCACACACCGCGTATCAAGATTCTAGACCTCTGATTAATAAAAACTGCAGTCATGAAATTGAACGTTGATAGCTAGCCAGTATATCGAAAGATATTGACTGAGCATAGCTCTGCTTGAGCGTACAGTGCAAGGAAGCAATAGATGCACACGAAGTTAAAGAAGACCTCACCCCGAAAGAATAATTGTAGGTGTTCTAAGATATTCTTGGCATAATGTGATACATTTTAGCATGACAGGGGCGCAGCCATTTTCGTGAAAATGTAACGTACCAGTTGAAGTTGTACATGTTTCAGCAGCTTACTGCCCTTATATTGCCCTGCTGACTAATAAACCCATTTTGAAAAGCTTATTTTTTCAGAATATCCCCTTTGAGAATCCACACTCCGGACGTGGTACAACAAAACAAGTACTGACTGCCTTTTTTTTTTCTCGAGAAACCATTGCGCGATTTTCCCGTGATTACAGCACACAATTTGGTAGGTAGTAAAAGTGGTAGCTTTTTTTATAAACACATAGGTCCGTAGACCATGACACGGGTTGCGCTCAGTGTAGCGAAAAATTGACATTTGTACATGCCTCTACCATTTCTATCATTCACTGAACCGAAGTGGAACGTGAAGGTTGAGCGGCACTGCTGGCTTCCAGATGAAAGGCCCTCACGAGCTTCCTCAGACGCCCCGCTGCCGCAAACCTACGTAAACAAAAAAAGTTAAGATTAAAACCAGTGGGGCTCCATGAAGCAATGGGGGCACATGCATCCCCCAACCACAAATACAAAAAAAAAGGAAAAAGGAGAGAAGATTGGAATAATGGGCTTTGGAACTTATCCAGACAGTCGCGACCGATTCAAATCGCTGGCAACTTGACATCGATCGCAACTGTTTGTTTGCGATTTTGGTTGAAAGAGTACAGTGAATGAGCGACTGTACCACAACAACAAAGATGGTACATGTATTTAAAACTGTTTCTGAATTTTGGATGAGATTCTTTTTTATAACCCTGTATCAAGAGAGAATATGAATTTATCTCGTCTGACTGATGAACCATGTTGTCCCCATACCGTTATCTAATACTTGATATTTTGTTCTCGATATATACCAGATAATGGATATTTTATGTTGGCTATGGATACACGCATATGCGCGCACTACTCTTAGATTGGTAGATTTCCTACAAGTTAATATATTTCGAAATACACATTACGTCAATATATATATATATATATATATATATCCCTTTTTGACAATCCAGTCGCGATATGCGGTATATAAAAGAAATATCGACTGTTTTATTTTTCGGGTCACAGTTAAACATGTAGCTCCTCAGTGATCTCGAGACTTTACGATGCCGTTCGATTTCGTCTCTCTGGTACGGTACAAATTTGACATAACCCTGGGCAATAGTTTCAACCGTGCCCCTCAAAGCAGTCGATATTTATATTTTACCGATGTATTTACCGATGTAGGAAACTGCGTCGATGATAATGATATACTAGTAGTAAAATCAGGTGCCATTGGTGGTCCTGTATCAGTGTAAGTCGGTGTTGTAGGATCCGGTGGAGATGATGTAGCTTGGTCCGATACTTGTGATACTGTTGTAGGGAGTGTTGTCGTCTCACCGGCAACTGGCGTTGTTGTAGAAATGTAAGGCACCTCTATTGATGTGTCTGTAGTAGGGTTCTGTAACGACAGTGAATTTGTGGTACACTATGTGTTAATTAATACTGACTAATCATAGTAAATGGTGATAAGAAATGCATTGTAAGATTAAATATAATGATAAAGGTTATGTTGCTAACGAGTTTATCACCCATGAGATTGTAAAGGTTTTTTTAATTACCAATACATGAAAATCATGTTCACGAGGTGTTTGGAATTGATAACGCATAATGTTAACTATGGATACACACGTATGCGCGCACTACTCTTATGGGGCGTTGCAAGAAACTTGCAATCAATTGCAAATCCCCAAAAATCAAGCGTAAGTCTTGCGATTAATTGGAAATTTGCAATCGATCGCAACTCAACTTTCTTGCAACGCCCCATTAGTAAGAGAGAGAGAGAGAGAGAGAGAGGGGGGGGGTATAAGCTAGATCTGATTAACTTAATGTAATTCTTAAAACTTTAATCCTAACAAAATTCTATGAAATTTGGGATACTATAGTAGAGCGTTGCAAGAAAGTTAGGCTGCAATCGATTGCAAATATTACTTTGAAAAATTTGCAACTTGAAATCAATTGCCACTTTCTTGCAACGCTCCATTAGATTGGTAGATTTCCTTCAAATAAGTAATATTTGAAATACACATTTCGTCTATATAAATTGCTATGTTGACAATCCAGAAGCGATATGCGATATATAATATAAAATATTCATTTTTCATTTTTCAGGTCACGGTTATACCTGTAGCTCCTCGGTGATCTCGAGACTTTACGATGCCGCTCGAATTCGTCTCAGTGGCACGGTACAAGTTTGACATAACCCTGGGCAATAGTTTTAACCGTGCCCCTCAAAGCAGTCGATATTTATATTTTACCGATATATTTACCGATGTAGTCAGCTGCGTCGATGATAATGACATACTAGTAGTAAGATCAGGTGCTGTTGATGGTCGAGTATTGGTGTAAGTCGGTGTTGTAGGATCCGTTGGACTTGATGTAGCTTGGTCCGATGTTTGTGATATTGTTGTTGTAGGAATGGTTGTCGTCTCATCGGCAACTGGTGTTGTTGTTGAAATGTAAGGTTTCACTGTTGATGTGTCTGTAGTAGGGTCCTGTAATGACGGTGAGTTTGTGGTACACTAAGTGTTAATTGATACTGACTAATTATAGTAAATGGTGATAGGAAACGCATGTTAAGATTAAATATGGGGATAAAGGTTATGTTGCTAACTAGTTTATCACCCATGAGCTTGTAAAGGTTTTTTTAATTACCAATACATGAAAATCATGTTCACGAGGTGTTTGGAATTGATAACGCATAATGTTAACTATGGATACACACGTATGCGCGCACTACTCTTATGGGGCGTTGCAAGAAACTTGCAATCAATTGCAAATCCCCAAAAATCAAGCGTAAGTCTTGCGATTAATTGGAAATTTGCAATCGATCGCAACTCAACTTTCTTGCAACGCCCCATTAGTAAGAGAGAGAGAGAGAGAGAGAGAGGGGGGGGGGTATAAGCTAGATCTGATTAACTTAATGTAATTCTTAAAACTTTAATCCTAACAAAATTCTATGAAATTTGGGATACTATAGTAGAGCGTTGCAAGAAACTTAGGCTGCAATCGATTGCAAATATCAGTTGAAAAATTTGCAACTTGCAATCAATTGCCACTTTCTTGCAACGCTCCATTAGATTGGTAGATTTCCTTCAAATAAGTAATTTTTGAAATACACATTTCGTCTATATAAATTGCTATGTTGACAATCCAGAAGCGATATGCGATATACCATATTAATATTGATTTTTCATTTTTCAGGTCACGGTTAAACCTGTAGCTCCTCAGTGATCTCGAGACTTTACGATGCCGCTCGAATTCGTCTCAGTGGCACGGTACAAGTTTGACATAACCCTGGGCAATAGTTTCAACCGTGCCCCTCAAAGCAGTCGATATTTATATTTTACCGATGTATTTACCGATGTAGTCAGCTGCGTCGATGATAATGACAAACTTGTCGTAAGATCAGGTGCCATTGATGGTCCTGTATCAGTGTAAGTCGGTGTTGGATGATCCGGTGGAGTTGATGTAGCTTGGTCCGATGTTTGTGATATTGTTGTAGGGAGTGTTGTCGTCTCATCGGCAACTGGCGTTGTTGTAGAAATGTAAGGCTCCTCTATTGATGTGTCTGTAGTAGGGTTCTGTAACGACAGTGAATTTGTGGTACACTATGTGTTAATTGATACTGACTAATTATAGTAAATGGTGATAAGAAATGTATGGTAAGATTAAATATAATGATAAAGGTTATGTTACTAACGAGTTTATCACCCATGAGATTGTAAAGGTTCTTTTAATTACCAATACATGAAAATCATGTCCACGAGGTGTTTGAAATTGATAACGCATAATGTTAACTATGGATACACACATATGCGCGCACTACTCTCATGGGGCGTTGCAAGAAACTTGCAATCAATTGCAAATCCCCAAAATCAAGCGTAAGTCTTGCGATTAATTGGAAATTTGCAATCGATCGCAACTCAACTTTCTTGCAACGCCCCATTAGTAAGAGAGAGAGAGAGAGAGTGGGGGATATAAGCTAGATCTAGTTAACTTAATTTAATTGTCAAAACTCTAATCCTAACAAAATCCTTGGAAATTTAGGATTCTAGTAGGGCGTTGCAAGAAAATTTGGCTGCAAGCGATTGCAAATATCATTTAAAAAATGTGCAACTTGCAATCAATCGCAACTGTTTTGCAACGCTTCATAAGAGTCTTATATTGGGAGATTTCCTACAAATAGGTATAATTCGAAATACTCATTTCGTCAATTATATATATATATATATATCCCTGTTTGACAACCTACTCGAGATATGCAGTATATCAAAGAAATATCGACTGCTCATTTTTCGGGTCACGGTTAAACATGTAGCTCCTCAGTGATCTCGAGACTTTACGATGCCGCTCGATTTCTACTCGGTGACACGGTTCAAATTTGACATAACCCTGGGCAATAGTTTTAATTATATACCTCACTTAAGTAATCCAGCAATCTGATTGGTCGAAATTGCATTCATAAACTTTAACTGTTCCCGAAAATTCCCAGTAACCATGGTTAAAACAGTTCAAAATCCCAATAACCATGGTTATTGGGAAAATAGGTCAGTCTCCATGGTTACCCCATAGGTTTACATGTTAAAAAATGGTCTGAGCGATCGAGGATACCATACGTGTGCGAAGAATTGGTCGGTAATTTCAATACAATTGAATCTCGATCGATCTTACCGACAATTTTATCTTGCATTGTTGACATGAAGACGAAAATAAAGTTCCCAAAACAAAAAAACAACATCTGCCGATAGATCTTGATCTAAGTTCGTGCCAATATGCATTGCAAAAGTAAAAGAAGGGCCCGTTTAATGGAGCTTTTGCGAAGCATTCATCACGCGAAGCCGGTTTCAATCCATGTTAATGTATATATCGTACAAAACTGCCAAGCATGGTGAAAGCGCGCGATGGCCGAGTGGTATAGACGTTGGTTTTAGATACATCACTTGTTGTACGCAAGAGTTCGAATCCCATCTTCGACAAAAAAAAAATATATATATGTTTTATTATTTAGTCTATTTTTTTTCGGCATATAAAAGTATTAATGACTGCTTTAATATTCGAGAAATAGTTGTTTTTATACGCTCTCGGGAAGGTTACAATTGGGCTATTCCCCTCGGCACGCCTCGGGTAATAGCACAATTCTAACCTTCCCTTGAGCGTATAAAAACAACTATTTCTCTCAAAGCAGTCATTAATACTATACCGTGCCCCTCAAAGCAGTCGATATTTATATTTTACCGATGTTTTTACCGATGTAGTCAGCTGCGTCGATGATAATGACATACTAGTAGTAAGATCAGGTGCTGTTGATGGTCCTGTATTGTAAGTCGGTGGTGTAGAATCCGGTGGAGATGATGTAGCTTGGTCCGATACTTGTGATATTGTTGTAGGGAGTGTTGTCGTCTCATCGGCAACTAGCGTTGTTGTAGAAATGTAAGGTGCCTCTGTTGTTGTGTCTGTAGTAGGGTCCTGTAATAACAGTGAATTTGTGGTACACTAAGTGCTGATTGATACTGACTAATTAAAGTAAATGGTGATAAGAAATGCATGGTAAGATAACATATCATGATAAAGGTTATTTGCAAACAAATTTATCAGCCATGAGATTGTAAAAGTTTTCGTTATTACATGTACCAATACAAAAAAATCATGTCCACGAGGTGTTTGGAAAGGATAACGCATAATGTTAACTATGGATATACACATATGCGCGCCCTACTCTTTTGGGGCGTTGCAAGAAACTTGCAATTGCAAATCCCCAAAATCAAGCGTAAGTCTTGCGATTAATTGCAAATTTGCAATCGATCGCAACTCAACTTTCTTGCAACGCCCCATTAGTAAGAGAGAGAGAGAGAGAGAGAGGGGGGGATACAAGCTAGATCTAGTTAACTTAATGTAATTGTTAAAACTTTAATCCTAACAAAATCCTATGAAATTTGGGATACTATAGTAGGGCGTTGCAAGAAAGTTAGGCTGCAATCGATTGCAAATATCAGTTGAAAAATGTGTAACTTGCAATCAATAGCCACTTTCTTGCAACGCCCTATTAGATTGGTAGTTTTCCCTCAAATAAGTAATTTTTGAAATACACATTTCGTCAATATAAATTGCTATTTCTGACAATCCAGAAGCGATATGCGATATATAATATAGATATTGTTTTTTCCATTTTTCAGGTCACGGTTAAACCTGTAGCTCCTCGGTGATCTCGAGACTTTACGATGCCGTTCGATTTCGTCTCGGTGGCACGGAACAAATTTGAGATAAACCTGGGCAATAGTTTTAACCGTACCCCTCAAAGCAGTCAATATTTATATTCTACCGATGTATTTACCGATGTAGTCAGCTGCGTCGATGATAATGACATACTAGTAGTAAGATCAGGTGCCATTGATGGTCCTGTATTAGTGTTAATCGGTGTTGTAGGATCCGGTGGAGTTGATGTAGCTTGGTCCGATGTTTGTGATATTGTTGTAGGAAGTGTTGTCATCTCATCGGCAACTGGCGCTGTTGTCGAAATGTAAGGTTCCCCTGTTATTGTGTCTGTAGTAGGGTCCTGTAATGACAGTAAATTTGTTGGTACACTAAGTGCTGATTGATACTGACTAATTAAAGTAAAACGGTTGATTAGAAATGCATGGTAAGATATAATATGATGATAAAGGTTATGTTGCAAACGAGCTTATCAGTCATGGATCACTTACTCGTAAACAAAATTGTTTGCAGCTTGGATATACACTGTTAGTTATTAGGTGGAATAATTATTTCTACCCCAATTTATGTAATCATTTTGACAATGATTTATTCCTAATAGATATAGATAATAGTATACATTCTCAGATTTTATTAAATAATAATTGCTGAGTGTTTGTTTTGCGTGACTACTAAAGCATATGTGTGCTTCTATATGCTAATCAACTAGGGGACCTACGTCCTTAAGTCATAACTGACAGTAATGAGGATTAATGCCTCACAAAAGAGCACTTATATATAACACATCGACACGGTTTTTATCCTGGGGCCTTAACGAGGCCATTGCTTAGCTACTGAACCATGACTGTACGCAGTGGGGGCTAGGGTACGCGGCCGCCCCTACAAATACAAAAAAACTAAGAAAATGCAATAAATTATCAATAATTCATTGCATTTTACCCCGGGCCCAAACTGGAAAAATTCTTCTGAAGGGCCATGCATTACGGTTCAAGGGATGGCCACACATGCTCCCTACAGCTACCACCTTATCGGTGCTGTCTGGGCACTTTCACTCTTGTGTAGAGAAGGAGAAATGGATGCCTGACCTTGTTCTCTTCGTATTGATAGCTGCTTTGTAACTGATCTCTATGTTTTTTCTTGGTACTTATTGGGTTCGACCGACCGAGATTTACATCGTTACCAAGTTTCTTTTACCGGTATTGTCAATGTCTGGATTGGGTCTTCGCTCCTAGACTACATGTAGTTCATTCAAGTTCAGGACGCCGAACAGTTTAGCTTCTCTGAAGTAGAACATTGACATTCTTCAAAATTAACGTCGCGATGTGTCTTCCGTCGACAAGTCTTCGCAGCATTTTTGAAAGACATTGACGTTTGATATCCTATTATTCATATGTCATATATTTTCAAATCAAAAGTTTATTCTATTATTATTCAGGTGAAACGGAATATCTTTGATTGTATGAACTGATAAGTTTTTGGAATATTTACATTGTTTTTTTGTTGGTATTGTCTTCAGTTTATTGACCAGTCAGGTTTTTCTTCGTTTATAGCAGACATCTTCACTTTGTCAAGTGAAAAACCAGTTCGATTGCTGAATTATAAATTATGGTTACTGAACTGCAATTATTTTGTTCCGAAATGCTTATTTATCTTGAGAGATCACGTTTAGTTAAAAAGTTGGGATGCTGAGTTGCCGTTATGGTGTGTTTGAATTGTTATTGCTTTAAAAACATACCAATACTTTCACTCCCATGATTTAGAAAAGTCAGTTTCGTCCCAACAGAGGGTAGAAGGAATTACCTCCTGATTTAATATAACATCTAAAAGAAAGGAAAACACTATATTTACCAAGGCTGGTGTAGTCCCTTGTACTAGAGTGTCCTCGGTTCCAGCCAACACACCTACGTATAAACCAGACAACAGAAATTGCTCGAATCATTTGAACAATATTATTCAAAGACGATCTGAATGTAATATAATAGAATTTTATTGCAAGACTTATGCTTTGGCGACAATAGACTAATGTATGTATTTATATGAGTTTTGGCATGTTTCTCTCCCGAATCCTCATTTACTAACTACATGTATTTGATGCATCTGCCTCTAATTTAGTTACAAAATGGCATCTTTAGCGATGAAATGCACGTTGAATTCATACACTTGTTTTTGCTATGTCGGGCAATCCAATGGTAGGCTTTTCAGTCGTCAAGAGAACATTTTGTTTAAAAGGTATGCATAGAAGTAGTAACAAGGTCAGCGTTTCACAAAACCATGTAAGTGCACGTTCGCCGACAACCCATTGCGACGCGTGTATTAAATATAAAGCGCCTTTAAATGGGATGTAGGTGAAAAAGTAGTTATGACGGTTTTGTGAATTGATTCACAGGTCTATTGCTCCGGGGTTGATTTCCAATTTTCATCGAAGTAATACCGTCAAGCCTGGCAACCCGGCCCCCCCCCCCCCCCCCCCCCCACTCCGAGAACGGACGGACCCCATGCGTGTTACCAAAATGTCCTTTTCGTAACAAAAGTAAAAGGTCGACCCGTATTGACTTTACACACCGGACTTTTGCTGAAAAGGGGGGGGGTCGCTTGGACACGCATATGCGTACCCTAAATAACACTGAGTGGGGGGGGGGGGGCTGGGATGGCACCCAACACTAAACCAAACCCTAACTCTAAAACTAACCCTAAACCCAACCCAAACCTTATCGTGAACCAAGCACTACTCTCACGAACGAAACCGACATCAAATCGAAATCAGACCGAACAAATGTATAACGGTTTCCACATTTTGATCCGTTATGATTCGATTTGGCGGTGCATTCATCATGGGATATACTAATAATGATAATAATATTGGCACACTGCCATTATTGGTGTTCAATTATCCACCACCTCATATCATTGACGATTTTTCGCTCAGCGACGGACAGACCTTCTACGACCTTTTGTTTTGCCTCAATTACTCTAGCATAATGATATTCATCAATCAAACAATTTAATTTTATGGAACATTCCACACTTTAAAAGACACCGTGTTTATAAACTAGTGTCATTAAACAGATCGCCAATAAAATCATTTATCAGCGTTTAATGAAACAGAAATATGGCAAACGGGGGATGTGTAGTATAAATTAATTTTCCATTAAGGAAACCTACGTAATTACTATATTTGTCATCAATCAATATGTTTACGTCATTATGTACCACGATGACGGATGTAATTTACTAGAGCATGAAAACAAATCCACGAAAAATGAAAATGAAATTTATAAAATGCCTATTGATTTGATATATACCCTACCTTATCGATTTCAACACACATTATAGCAAAACTGAATGAGTTAAACAGCTATACAAAATGTTGTTACATGTATTAAAATTGAAAAAGAAATAGCGTCTAAATCAGCCTAGGAAAAACAAATAGTTAGGAAAATTAAAATCAATAATTTGGAGCAAGTTTCGCTTTTAAAAGGTTCCACATAAAATGTCTTTGTTTTAATGCAACCAATTTCTCCTCTCTCTTTGGATGGCGTTTTCTATTAAAGTTACATTACATTTTATTTTACCCTCTAGCTATATTATGCTCGTTGCACACGGGGCGTCATTGCTGTTGCGTCATTACCTGCGCTAATCAAGCTATGATAGCATCAGCCTAAGCACACGCTTAGCCTTGTGCAATATTCATTTTGCATTCATTTTGCATTCACTCCCATTACGGGTAAATAAGCCATTGCACACGATGCGTTATTTATTATCGTAGGACTGCGTCAGCGACTTGACTTGTGCCGTTTTTGACACATGTTGCGAGAGTAACATCGTAAAAGGGGTAAATGCAAAATTTGCCGTGCAAACACTTCGTTGAATTTCGAGGGTATGTGATTGGTGCGTCACAGGGTTGATCAGCGCAGGTAATGACGCAATCGAATTGACGCCTCGTGTGCAGAGGGCAGTACATACTCACATTCAAATTCAGCATAAGCATAGTTTTTTGCTCCAGAGCAATCTGTTCTATCTCCTGTGCATGATAAGACACATGGGTTCCGTGTCCTGCAATACGGACCCCACTCTGCTGTCTGCAATACAATACATTGTCACGTATTAAAAATATGGAACAAGTTCAACCGGGGCCCCGTAACATAAAATTCGACTTATGATCAATCGTTAAAATCTTAAATCTTGCACTAATAAATTGTATCCGACCATGCATTGTTTCCATCTCTAACATTAAATTACTCTCAAGGTAGTAATTATTGTAAAGTTACGATTGACTGGAGGAGATACGATACAATTATTGAAGCTACGATAGATTTTATGAGATAAACAATAAACCGTACCTTTTATGCTATGGCCTTAGTTTAACTAAGTCAATGACTATATGAAGCGCAAAGTATTAACTCTTTATTTCTACTCATATCACTGTACTCCTATAACATATGGATTTATAATAATAAAAATGAAAAGGTCTCAACGCGCTTGGGAAAGTACCAGAAAAGTGTACCCAGCCATAATATGACAATGAAAAAAAAAAGATTTTCATGTTGAAATAGGTTTTGTTTGATCATTTGGTTACAGAATTAGTGAACATTTTTCAGGATTAACAAAGCACTCTATTACACAGGGAACAAAACGAGTACACAAATATACACTGCCTTGAGAGGTTCTGGTTAAAACTATGCGCAAGAGGTGACTCCAATAGTACTATTTGCTGAGGGGCGCAGCCCCGAAGCAAATGGTACTTTTGGAGTCACCGAGGCCCATAGTTTAACCAGTACCTCGAATAGAAGGCATGGTTTATTTGTTTTATATCCTGCATCAAAAATGTATTTTAAAAAATAAAATTAAAAAAAAAAACATTTTTGGGAGAAAAAAATTAGAACAAAAAAAATGTCAATTTTTATCTAAAAAGTTTTAAAATATTTTGTTTCCATTAAATTAAGATTTGAAAAAAAAAATTGATTCAATTCAACAACAAAAAATTACTTTTTTTTTCAACTCCCAAATAGTAAACCCAAATAGTACTCTCATACAGTGCGTCCCAGAAAAAACGAAACCGAGAAGTATCGATGTTTTATCATAACTTAATCACAACCATAATTAATGGATGATACCTATTTGGAAAGCTTAGAGTCTCCTCTTTCAGTTGATGCTACTCACGTCATGCATATTTTACGCATGAGTGATTAAAAGCAATTTGAAGGAAGGAAACCAAAAAGTAATTTGGCGGGCGGTATCTGAATTTCAAAAAAAAAATCATATTTCTAGAAAGTTTATTTTCTGCTCTTTCATATGATACCTCAATCAAGAAAAATGAGCCAGGAATAACAAAGTTCTGTTTCTTTAAAGTAGCCCTTACATTTTCATAATTTTAACAAACGAATTCGTTTTCACTGGGTGCCTGCCGTAGCAAAAAGCAGATTTGACAAAAGACTTAACTCCGTTTCGTTGACAATCAGCCATGCATGAAGACTCTCGTCTACGGCTGATTGTCAACGAAACGGAGTTAAGTCTTTTGTTAATTTCGTTTATTGATACGGCAGGCAGCCAGTGAAAACGAATTCGTTCAATAGAATTATGGAAATGCAAGCACTACTTTAAAGAAACAGAACTTTGTTATTCCTGGCTCATTTTTCTTGATTTGAGGTATCATATGAAAGAGCAGAAAATAAACTTTCTAGAAATATGCATTTTTCTTTGAAATTCAGATACCGCCCGCCAAATTACTTTTTGGTTTCCTTCCTTCAAATTGCTTTTAATCACTCATGCGTGAAATATGCATGACGTGAGTAGCATCAACTGAAAGAGGAGACTCTAAGCTTTCCAAATATGTATCATTCATTAATTATGGTTTTGATTAAGTTATGATAAAACATCGATACTTCTCGGTTTCGTTTTTTCTGGGACGCACTGTATAGTACTTTCTAAAAATAGGTCAAATATTTCTGGTCATGTGACGAGCTCTCAACCAATCAAAAGCCAACAAATTTTTGATGCAGAATATAAATCATAATATGAATTTATGACTACCTGCCCTTGTGATTTACAATGGAGAAGTCCAGAACGGTTATTTTAAAAGTTTAAAAGCAATCCTGCCAAAAATCATGATTTAAATGATGAACATTTTTATTTAGACAATGATACCCAAAGGTAATTATACCTTGAATGAGTCCAGTGCCTTAAAGGTAAAGAACAGTATTGGAAACGCCCCAATTTCAAAAAATTAAATGCAAGCTCTTATTACCAATCATGTGAAAGAATATGTTTCGAATAATACATGATGATAAAAATGTTGACGGGAAACCGCGTACTAATTGATATATTTGGTAAATTAGTGTATCTCTCGCCTGTTGAGAGATACAAATGCACGTGTCGCGCACGTGTGTGTAGTCCCATATACATCTTTCTGTGTACAGTGATTCTAACTTTATGAAGACTTGGCCAAATTTCTTATCATTTTGATGATTCCAGAACCTTGCAGTACATTTATGCTAGATGATCAACCTTTTCTGATCGATTTCACAATGTTTCTTTCACGATGCAATCGCATGACCATAACTGGTCTTTAGCTTTAAGGCTTTTTGACGAAAGCCAGGGTTATAATAAAACTATGTAAGCAGCTTTAACACCCTCTGGGATGGATGTGTGGACAATTTAGCTATAGTTATGTAAATAGTACTGTTATTAACATTAGAACTGTCCGAATGTGTTTGTCCGGAAGTTAGCTATATAAAGGTCGCTGTCTGGAGGTAGTTATCCGATGGTAGCTGTCTCGAGCAAAATTGTCTAGAGGTACATTTGTCTAGAGGTTGTTGTCTAGAGTTTGTTGTCTAGAGCCTAGTTGTTCAGAGGTAGTTTTCAAGAGCCCACTTGTCCAAAGGTTAGGCCCTACTTGCTTGGAGGTAGTTGTCTGGAGGGTCGGCTCCATATTAACAAAAACCTTTCATAACACAACTAGGCTTAGTCAGGCAAGAACTAGTGTCAGGAGGGAAGTTGTCCGTAGGTAAGATTGTAAGATTGTAGATTGTAAGATTTGTATTGACTCTATAAGAGTGTATGAGAGTGCAATAACATATTTACATATTATTAATATAACAATAGTATAACAATGATACACATGTGACAATACCAACGATGATATATATGAACAAAGATAACGTCTGATAATATGGACACTATTAAACATGTGATAATATGAACAGTAATAAACATGTGACAATATGAACAAATAAATATATTTACAAATCAAGGTAGTTGTCCGAACACGCCTCCACTCACCTTATTCCCATCACAGGATTCAACCAAAGACTCTCCAAAGGCACCACAATTTGGCATGGGCACACAGATGCCTTCCGTTACGACGATCATGAGGTGCGGTTGGCAATTCAACGTTAATTGTGGGGACCCACTTTTGCACTGATTCATGATAACAGGGAAGCCAGCTAAAAAAGTAAATTTAAAAAAAAATCTTTGCAAGGGCTAAGGAGTTCCTCTCGCCCTTCTCCCCACATTGAAAAATAAACGTTTCTAGAATAAAGTCTAAAAACTTGCTGTTTCCACAAGCCTTGGTAAGTCGCCGGGGCAGGAGAAAATTAAGTAATCTCATTATATTTATGTCGTCATATTTTGTACCGACGGGTTCTGACAGCGGCGGTATCCAACGGCCTGGTTAGCAGCAATTATGAAAATGAAACGTGATTATGTAGTAGAACAATGAATGTATGCTGCGTTGTTTTGGAATCACGTACACATGTGCCATTAATGTTTGATCAAAACTTAACATTTTGTTTGATATGAGAGCATTTGAAGAGCAATCCATTTCAGGGGACATTTTTATTATGATATTCGTTCAAATTGACACAAAGAGAATGGTTAAGCTTTTCGTCATTACCATAACTCAACCTTGTCATTAGGCATTCAAATTTAAACCTTTTTTGGTTATAGGTTTCAATGTTCCACTCTTTCTGGGATCATATCAAGGATCACTTCGTTTGGAGCGGAGAAAACAAACTAAAAATCAAACAATAAAAAAACGAACGAGCGAACAAACAAACAAACAACAGCAATAACAAACAAAAACATGTAGTATAATCCACGCTCCAATTATTCACCTATACTTTGGAGTGGAGTGGACTCAAATCGAAATGCAGGAATCCCTAATATGACTTCTTAGAGAGTTAATTTCCACTCCTAGTGGAATTTACTCTCAAAAGTGTTATTTGACCAGTTCCATCTGAGATCAAACATGCATTGTTTTGCTACTGTCCTCGATCATTCATTATTAAAATGACTTATTATGAATAGATAAAGGATATTTCAACATTTTGTTTCTTTCATCAGATCAGAGAGAGTCCATATTGATAGTAAAGATAAGTTCAGATTCAATTTTGCAAATATGTGTGCCCTAAACGAATGATAAGAAAGAATTACCAGGATGACAAAATACGATATTCGTGCAATATCTCATGGAATACGAATGATGTATTATAAACTTACCTTTGCATAGGAGGAGGATGAAGTATGATATCTGTGGAAAGATAAATTATTATATAGGTATGAATTACATTAAACCAAGGGAAATCTTTCTTCCGCAAAGACATGCCGGCACAATAAGGGAACTTTTCCATACAATTAATCGTACTGGAAATAAGCTCTTGAGCTTTCGTTGGTTATCCTGTTCAAGCTGACTCTGTTATCCTTGTATATTGTTGCATGTTGGAAGCTTGGCAAATAAAAATAATATAAAAAATTAGTCTACTCTGTTTCTATAATCGTTATTCATACAATATAATAGACACTACTTGATATTCTGGCAATATAAAATCCCCCTAGTATACAAGTATATGTGTAAAATTGTCGATATGTCATTAATTCGATAATTTTTTTTCTTTTCTTTCTGTTGATAGCCATCTTTGTAACCATCAATTCTTATAAAGAATACTTTCTTTTCGACTTTTTGTTAGGACATGGGAAAGAAAAACAACAAGAAGAAATATAGAAAAGGTGAGAGCAAGGCAAAGAGCGAGAGAGAGGGAGAAGAGGGAGAGAGAGGGAGGGGAGACGACGGGGACGTAGAGAAACAGAGGGAACTATAGGCAGAGAAAATACAGTATAATGAGAGAGGAAGAAAAACAGCATCATATCTGAACGAGCTTCCAGGCTTCATTCACTGTGACGTGGAAAATCGCACACCATGCGTCATTTTGATTGCGTCATTAATTCTGATAATCAAATTAAAGAAAATCCGTGCATGCGTCAGCGAATTGATTGCAGTGTTTGCATTGCTCATTTTACGTTCATCTTTTTTAACGACGTCTCTAACGAAGTGTTATTTTTTATATTAATTATTTGTTTCCCCGTTGACGCAATCCTGCGTCAAAAATGACAAGTGTTGTTTCTTAATGCAGACTAGAGAAAATCCACATTGTGGATCACTGCGTGTGGGCATGGAAATCTAAAGTGTGGAACCCACTCTCAGAGTGGAATGGAAGTGGCTTCAAATCCAAAACTTGTTCAGATTTTTGATGACGTAAAGTGTAATACGCTTCATATTTCCAATCTTTTAACACATCGCTCAGTGAATACGCGAAGAACCTTTGTTGCACTTTTTGCGGCGGTCTACTGCGCCTTATCTGGACAACCATTAAAACATAGGATTTCTACTACCATGCTACCTTTTTTAAAGCCAACTTGCAGATTCCCTCACTATTCATGTGTTAAGTTGTAAGGAAAGTTGTTTTATTATTATTTTTTTAGAAGGTCGAACGCTAAACCCGTCCGTAAACTGTTTATCTCATGATTTATGTACATATATATATATATATATATATATAACCCTAGCAACACCATCAACAATTTAATCAGCAAAATTAATGCTGTAGCAGATCCTTTTTTGGGACAACTGCGCTATTCTAAAAAAATGAAATATCGACATCAATAGCCTCAATTATCTCCAGTAGGCTGACTTTATTTGTGTGATTCCCTGCTTTGTAATAGGTCCCTCATTCGTTATCATTATTTTAATACCCATACCTCGTTTAATTGCCTGTATATTATGTTCAAATATAAAAACATTAATTGGAATAAGATGAAATGACCAATTTAGATGAGTGGGGTTTAGTTCACGAATATTATTTATTTATTACCCATACCTTGTTTAATTGCCTGTATCAATGGCGATGTATAAAAGTAGATGTTTAGATATTAAAATTAAATTGTGATAAGATGAAATGACACGACATTAGCTGATTATTGATGTATAAGCAGACTTTTATGAAAAGAGATTAACAGAGGATCATGCGACATTTCGTAGATTTGCTGTTGGGTTTTCACAAAGTGACGGGTTAATTGAACAAGTGGGGTTTATTTCACAAACATTACCTCCCCCCCCCCCCCCCCCGACATTTCGTGAATACAGGGGGCTTGTTTTCACAAAAGTCTGGTAAAGCGACCACACGACCCGACGCGATGACCCGAAGATTCCAAGTAGGCCCTGGATTGGGTGTTACTTTACCCCGTTCCCTGTAATATTGTAACTTTTATGTTAAAGGTAATACAAAGTTTTGGGAAATTTTGAAGATGGTCGGATAGCGATTCTTTAAAATGTTGATATATTTGGGTGCACCTGAGGATGTTTTATAAGCACTAAAAAAATTAGCCTGTAAAACACTTCTGCTTTCGAGAAAAATTGAATATAAAAATTTACCGGTGCTCCCGGTAAATTTTGATGAATTTCAAAAAGCTTATACGGCCATCCAATGGAAGCTGCGACCATGAAAATCTCAGAATATGCAGTTGTGATATATAATTTCCAAACGGGAATAGTAAATCGGTCGATTTTAGTCAAGAAACATAGTTTTAAAGCTTAATTAATTTCTTGACCTTGACAGGGAGCTATACAACATAAAGACTTTATTATTTACAATTTAATCATTTTAGACTCGATTTCAACCACTACAACGACCACTGAATATTGTAGGACGCATATGCTTCCAATATGTTCATTTGAACCAAATTCATGACCCCATACCAAAACTTTGTATTACCTTTAAGGCCCGGTCACACAGAGGGGACGCATGCTCAAAAGTGTGCGCGGAGCTCGACGCATGGATGTACACGCCAAAGGCACGCCAGACATGCGTGGAGCGCGCAAGACCAGCGCCAGACATACGCGGAGCACACGCCCTGTAATGCGCGGGCCGTGCGTCGTAGAACGCGGTGCATGCGTGGACCATTCGTCCAGCGCGCTAGCAACACGCTGTGCATTCGTGGAAGTTGTATCATGTGCGCTCTGTCTACGGTCTGTATGCGGACTGTATGCGCCCAGTATGCGCTCAGCGCGCTAGCAACACGCTATGCATTTGGTGTCAGCTCGCTGTAGCTTCGACAAAAGTTGGGCGCACGACAACGCACTGGCCAAAATTGCAAATTTCCCATGCGCTGGCCGTGCGTTCCCCATGCGTCCTCTCTGTGTGACCGGGCCTTTAAAGGTAATAAATATAATCTTCAGTATGTAAATATCTCAAGTTTGTCAGCATAACCAAAAGATTCCATGGTCATCACGAACGTTCCTGAAAACCATAATAATGATTGGCGTGGTCTTGTGACGACCACATAACTAGATTGTAATATTAGGTTAATGGTATTGTTACAGGCAAATCGTCAACAAAACATTCATTATCACAAAACGATATACATTAATAAGTTTTCTAGTAATGGGACGGATATAATGAAAATTAGGACACTATGACAATTTTGATTAGGATATCGATGAAGTGCAATTATAAACACGACGAAAAAAGTAAGTTCCCCCTGATCAACTCCTCATAATTTCTTAACAACGATGTTTCAAACAAATTTACCTAAATTGGACAATAATAATAACAAAAGCAAAGAAAACATGAAAGTGACAAACTAAGAGGCAGTAGATAGCATAATGATATTATGTAGAGTTTAAACTCGCTAGCTATCAGGGCTATATCAATCTTCATAATCACATGAATATTGAAAAAATAAAAATAACAGCGTTCGGATTTCATATTCGTTATTCACTCTTTAAAGGCTAACCCAACCCTTGTAACAAGTTCATTTGTATAAAAGAAGAAAATAAGATAAGCAGTATGGCGACAATTTAATGAAACCGACCGATAAACAGAAAGTGTCCACAAATATCATTAATTTCTGTTAATCTCCTAAACGCCTTCTCCCTTGGGGCACAAAAGACTTAAATTGTAATGATGCATGGGGTAATATGGCTTTCATTCGTCTGCTTTGGAACACTGCAAGAGCCACACGCAACCTTTAAACAAGCAGTTATGAAATTAGAACATCCATTCCGAATTTAAATCTGTCTAGATCAGGAATACATTGCTATTTCGACTCTACTTGACAGAAAGAAGGGCAAAAATCATGTCATTAGATACCGATCGTTTTTGAAATAATTCCTGATTTCTGAATACTATTTGACTACTGCTCAAGGGCAACCCCAGAGTCACGTATCTTGTCTAATGACGTCATAAATATGAATGATGGCGTCACGTATATGCTACATTACTCACTCGGGCACAGATTTTGAGGTGTTAAACGGAAAACCACCCGCATAGCGCTTTTAATAGAAACATTGTAATAAGCGCTATAGAAATATAATGTATTATTATTATTATTATCAATTTCTTCGCGTTACGACGAGCTTTGAATGTTGCGAGTACGGAGATTAAAATAATTCCTACTATAGGCTTTTTAGTGTCAGCCGTTTCTCAATGATAGGTTACATTTTTGATAAGTCCTCAGTCCGTTTAGGCAGTCCTCATATATATTTTCTAATCCTCCTCCTTCTTCTTCTTCCTTTTTGACATTTTGCAGAACATGCAGCTAATTCCTTGTAAACAGAAACAAGCGACACAATAATTTGGATGATTGTTATTTGGTTTCTCCATCAATGATTAAGAATAATCAGAGTACAGAATGTAAAATTATATGAATGAATGACCATGACCATATACATGACTATGAAGGTGGTCATTCTAATTGTATTTGATGAGGGTAAATGTGAGAGTGGTAGTAAAAATGAAAACCAAATTGGTTTGGTAACAATTAGAAAGTGATAAGACAATTTACAAAGTAGGAAATTATCATCCGAAGATGCTTTCGAGTTTTCAACACCAGAGCCTCGCTCCAGAGTTAATGCAACGTAGCGCATCTGGCTTCATATATTTTTAGACCATGTAGTTAAGATGGAACATCCACTCATGAAACATTCAATGATCAGAAGTCTATTATTCAGGTGGTTTATTACCCGGAGCTCTCTTTAATATTCACTTCTTGAATATTTTACCATAAAAACCAAATATAGCAATATAGCAGCGTTGTAAGCTATTGTAAGAAACTGTCTATGTCAGGGGCTTCGCAAGGCGGGATTCGAGCCCGACTCTTTATACTATGTTGATTACTTATAATTGAAAAATCAATCGTTTTTTAGCATATTTATAAACGCAGAAACTAAATTGTACTTTATTATCTTCATCATAATATACAGGAAATCTTTCTTAATTATACTTGCTCCTTGCCCTAACGGTGTCATTGATAAATCATTAATTTAAAATTGACATAGATTTTCAAACCATATTTGGCATGCATCACAATATTTTTTTACAATCAGACTTCATTCAAGCAAACATTTAAGGCTCGTTTACTAATACCGTGGCAAACCCGCGGTGTTTTCTTAATCAATGAATGAATAAATTAATAAATGAATTAATGAGTATCACTTACATATATATACAAACATACATTTAAATTGGGCGTTATCATGTTTACGCTTCACATGTATATATCAATATATACAACACGCGCAAATAGTAAGTACATAAGTGACCTAATAGGCTGTTCAGACTCTTTGAAATTTAGACGAAACTCGTATAAAGGAACGCCGTATAAAAAAATCATACAATCGAAAGGAGCGTACAGACTAGAAAACAAAATAATAAAGGAAATAATATTGACTGGGTCAGTTGACATGACAATTATTGGGAGCGCTCACGCAAAACCCCACCCAGTTATAATCTTCCACTCTGATGTTCAGACTAGAGCGGGACCCTGATTCTTTAGCCAGTTTTCGGCGGTTAAATTAAGCGCCATATCTGAACAAGAGTTAATTGTCAGTTGCACACGAGGCGTTCTTTGTTGATGTAGGACTGTGTCACGGACCAGCATGGTCTTGGACACGCCATGATAAATGTATAATACTATTATATATAAATGTATAATACTATATAAGTACAATATCGACGACCTCCAGATCTTTGTCGGCTTCTGCGTTGTTTAAGATGGTGAGGTGTAGTTGTCATTTTTCTTTTTCCGATTAAACTTGTATCGCACAATCTAATTTCCTCTAAGTTCAGAATCACAGGAAAAGATGATCTTCTCTTTGGCCAAAAGTTCCCGAATGTGTTTTGTCTGATGAAAGATCTAGGGCGCACGAATTAAAAGATATACGGAATGTTCTAAGGACTCGTCTGATTTTTTAAATCAAGTTTACAAACAAAATATCTATAGGTGATTGCAAAGAGTTACACACCATACTTCGATGATGGTTGTCCCATGTTCCATTTCGAGCCAACGACAACCGATAAATAGAATGAAACCAAAAATGTATTCCCTCTCATCTGAAAGTATGAGGTAGACAAAAGCGGATCAATCATGCGTTTGATTCCATGCCACGTTCTAGGCCATCTTGATAACATGCATGTAACACCGTCATCACTTAATATTTTACGAAGTGTGACACGTTAGCATCGCGCTGTGATTATTTGAATGCCATATTCGTACAAAATTGTATTGTGTTCGATAAAATTGGGTAAGATCAATCATAATAAGCCTTGGATACGTCATTTCTAAAGCCGCTAAAAGTTATTAGGTAATACAAAATGTAGGTCTAATGGACGTCGGATGTAATTCATTTATTAGGTGTGCTGTGAAAAGCTCTATATAAAGGAACCTCAGGCTTATTTCAATTTAGTTACACGGTAAGAGACACATATTTATTACAATGGTGCCATCAATGTTACATCGATGTATTACCATAGTAACATGAATGCATTACCCTAGTTCCATCGATGTACTACCCTAGTGACATCAATGTATTAACATAGGCATTGCGATTAAATCAATGTATAACTATAATAACTGATTTAGGGGTCTCTCTTCCAGACTATTGGGGGCATGTCCATATATAATATGTTGAAACAATTAGGAAGAATATGGAATTGCAGTCGGATGATCTCTGGAAGTTCTAGAATCCGAACAAATTGTAATTGTAGGCATGTGTACTACGTCTTGTTATTGTTCATCTAAAATGGCAAAGCAGGCACGCGTGCTGTACTAACGGGCAATATGAGAGAGTATGATGTTTATTTTTTCATTTTATTTGAGTTTATTACCAACAATATGAACAAGTAAAACATAATATATCAATCATGATTATATAAGATATAACGATATTACACAAGATAAATAACATTACACATAAATAAGATAAACATCGTTTTTCAAAGTTTGTCATATACATGTATATTTGTTTGTTTTTCTTCAATTTTTGAGCCCTCCACAGGCTATTTTTTAATAATCTTCACACAAATTAACAAATCAAATATATGTGCATGTTTAAAAACATTCAATACAAACAACCATAGTAGCAACTACCACTTTACAGCAAAATGTCTTTCCATTTAAATAGACGTACAATAGATTTCTCATCTTTATAATATTGTAAAACTTTCTTTTTCAACATATTAAAAGGCGGAACAATACTTTTCAGTTTAAAAAGAAACATCTGTTGTTTAATTAATATAACAATGCAATTTCCTCTCATCTTCGAAGCCTAAAATTGTATTTTGTAAAGTAAACAAAATTCTAATTTGAGTTCTTTCATAAATCCAGTTTAAGGTTTCATTCCAGGGCACACGGTGGTCGTTATCAAAGCGGGCAACACGTTAATAGGGCGTTGGCGCTTATTTACACCCGGTGGGACCCGGCGAAAGTTTTGGGCATGTTCAAAACTTTGGCCGGCTGGCACCGGCCGCAAGTAAGCGGCAAGAGGACGGTGTTGAACGGTACGAGGACGGTGTGAATACGTTATGAAAACGGTCACACTGTATGAACACGTTCACAACACGCTCATAACCCGTTACAGAACGGTGATGAACGGGCAAAAAAAAATCCAACGTCTGCAACGGGTTGTAAGCGGGTTGTGAACGTGTCATGAACGTCAGCAGTCCGGGGACTCGCTCACAGGACGCTCCGAGCGGTGAGGGGACGCTAAGTGACTGGTAGGTGGCTGCTACAAACCCGGTGCACACGTTCGAGACCCGGTATGGGCCCGGTATGGAAACGGCCAAAATTTTCAACAAAAGTCAATCTGGGCGGTGAAGACGGTAGAAGCACGTTCAACACCCGGTATGCGCCCGGTGAGAACGGTCAGAAGATGGCAACGAAACGGTGAAAAGATTAATTTTATGAATTTTTTTTTGCGGCCGGGGACAAGTTCGCTCAAAACCCAACGTTCTGGACTCTGTTGTTTTTTTAATAGCCCGGCAGGTGGACGGTAGGCCTACACGGCAGAGTGTGAGAGCTCCATAAGGCAGTGGCATCAAAATCTAAAACTAAGCAAGATATTTTACTTTGGCCGGAATTGTATTTATTTTAAATTTGGTACAACTTTATCGTTTTGCCGTTTATTGAATATTTATAGACCTTATAATACTACTCTTCAAATGAGCTTTGCTTTTTATTTAAGGTCCTCAGTCTCACATTGTACGTTGTTTTTATATTGCCTGTCGTGCTGTAACTTGTCATATTTAGAATATGAAGGCATTCGAAGAGCCATACTTTTCAGGGAACATTTTTTTTCTCTGATGTTCTTCCACTCTTACATAATAACAATGATAACGCTCGCAAATTATGTTTCACTTCTCCCCGTAACTCAACCTTCTCTTTAAGTTGTTAACACCTTTTATTGTGTTACTCTACAGTTTGTATGAACCATAATTTTTGTTTAAATATGAAATGTAGAACAAGCACAATTGAATTAGTCGTTGTCGAGTGGTTTAAGGCGCTTGACTGGAGTTGCGAAGGTCGAGGGTTCGAATCCCGACACGGCACTAATATCCTTTGGCAAGATATTAACCTGTACTTGCTACTCTTCACCCAGGTTTTAAATGGGTACCCGGTAGGATGCGACCGTCATTGTTGGTCAAACAATTTTTGAGCGTCAAGTAATTAACGCCTGGCTGGAATTCTCCCCAGGGAGTGGAGATTATGCACACAGTTTGTGCGGGCAAGCACTAAATCCAATGACAGGGGTAATAGTATATATATAAAGCGCTAAGAGGCATTGTATTAAGCGCTATATAAGCGGAATATTAGTATACGATAAGCTGATGTGTATTCACCATAAAACTCACCTGTAGAAAACGCTCCATCCCGCGTGTCAAGAAAATCTCGAAATGAAGCTCAAATCATCAATCTGATTCCCTTTTGGATACGACTCACAAGCAATCACGATTCTTCCTTTTTGAATGTGTGTGTGTGAATTTGTTATCACAACCTGGCGCTAGTTTAATAGTTGTTACCGTTGTTCGTTATTTTACTATCCTGTGTTCCACTGCAACCGGAGCTTCGATGCTGCAAAAGTAGATAGAGCGCGGTTGCCTCCGAGAGAGATAAAACAAAAATGTTTTCAGCAGGGGCTTAGCCTAATTCATTGTGACTGAATAGTCACCATATCATTCGGCTAGTGCGCAAATGAGGCTCTCCGCGTGTGCTAACTTTTCGCTTATACATTTTGATACATTTGCCTATGGTTTGTCATTAGGTTAACCATGACGACCATCCATTATGAAGCAGTTAATGATAGGATGGATAATGATCTCTTAATGATCGGTTCCCTTGGTACAAAATATCAATAAGCCCATCTTCTTTAACACACTTTTCGTTCACCTAGCGACGGCGATTCAAATCAAAAGCTCCCAAAACACGAATCATAAACGATTGCGTTGCTCTGGCTATAATTATCGTTGCATGTAAAAGCATCTTGCCTCTTTTTTTTTTCTTTTTTTTTTTTGTGGGGGGGGGGGATGTGAAACACGAAGGAAGCATGCGTAGTTTGAATTCGTGATATGACGTGGCAATGTCTTATTGGTCACATATATGATTGATAGCACGAGAGCTCAGTAAAAGACCCGTGTATTGCTTTATACCTCCTACCGACATGATATTTAATCTCACATGCAGTATTTTTGAAGGAAACAACACTTTGCTTGGACTGATAATATTGCCTAAACGTTATATTTCGACGTCAGAGTTTAAAATGAATTAACAAAAACTAACAACAACTATCATCGTTGAATTATCAGTTTTCACTATTCCAACATTTTCAGTATTTAGCATTAATCTAAACAAACAAAACTTTATTATTCCTGGCTCATTTTTCATGATTGAGGTGTCATATGAAAGGGGCAGAAACTGAACTTTCTAGAAATATGATTTTCTCTTTGAAATTCAGATACCGTTCGCCAAATGACTTTTTGATTCCATCTCTTCAAATCGATTTTAGTCACTCATGCGTGAAATATGCTTCATATGAGTTGCATAAAATAAAAGAGGAGGATCTAAGGTTTACAAATATGTGTTATTTATTCATTGTAATTGTGATTAAGTGATTAAAACATCGAAAACTCTCGGTTTCATTTTCTCTGGGATGCACTGTATAATCCTTGAGGGTACATTACAGGGGCGTAAATCCGTACCGAGGAGTGGGGGGGGGGGGGGTGATCGGCGATAGCCATCACATACTATAGCACGAGCACACGTCCACACTAATTTACGCAAGCGCACGCACAAACACACACACACACACGCACACACCCACACACTCACCCAGCCACCCATACACACGCACACGCACACATACACATATGTTATCTACCCACTCACTCACTGAACAGTCACCTGCAATAAAAAGCCTTTGTACAATATAAATTTGGTCAATAAATGAGCAAGGAATGCATTTAATCAGACTGCCGTATCAATTTCTTTTTTGGCCCCTTATTATTCGTTCTACAACATTCATAAATTTACGATTTGAAACAAGACAGCTAAAGATTTGAATACAAGAAATACATAAATAAAAATATCAACGAGATGTTTGGGTACCACATCGAAACATAGCAACGAGAACAGACACACTAAAGCTTTTCGTCTTGCACTCATCAGAGTAAATCACAAGAATGAACTGAAAGCTGAAATCAGACAATATAAGGGGAAGCTTCAGGAACAAAGCCTGTTATTTTTCCCTCGTGATTTGTTCCTTTAGCTTCTGTTTATATTGGCTGATTTCGGTTTTCTGTTCATTGTGATGAGGGCAAGACGAAAATCTTTAGAGCGTCTGTTTTCATTGCCATTTCACTTTAAATAGTATACAAAAGAGAATGTACATGGAAAAACATAATACAAACCACAACAGCTCAAGTTCCTTTGCAAGATAAAGATTCCCATATAAGTTTGCTCTTATGAATGGGGTGAACTATTGGTAGTAAAAGTTATAATGGTGATGGCTTTTTGTAGAGCGCCGGTATCTGTCTTTGATAGGCGCTCATAGCATTTACTCTATAATGTGTGTCACAAACTCAACGTTCTTGGTCAAGGTTATTTTCCATTCATGTTTTTTAGATCAGGGGTGATAGTGAGCATTAAAAAAAAAAAAAATCCTTTCCCTCAACCACACCCCTCTTGAGTAAAAAGGCATCTAACAACATTCCCCCCTTTTGAGTAAGAAAATTGGGGGAAAATAGGGGGAAATTGGGGGAAAATTTGGGGGGATTAGGGGAAAATAGGGAAAAATAGGGAAGAATAGAGAAAATAAGGGGAAAATAGGGAAAAAAGGGAAATCGGAAGACCGATTTAAATTGGGTAATTATCAGGCTTTTTAGATGATGTTGTAGCTGGGTACAGGAGAGTCTTTAGGGATGACATGAACATGAACATTGACAATTTGACATTGACTCGTAGCTCCCATTAGATTGTGGATACTAAAATATGATAACAAAATTGCAAATCAAAAGATCCTTATTTGGACTACTTGTGCATCCTGAAAAAATACATATACATGCATTATGGAGTTGCTTTATTTCTGTACATTAGCCAGGCTTGTTTTTAGACAGCTAATCAAAATTGCTTTTTCAGTAGTTTGGTAAAAATGGTAATATATATATATATATATATACTTACAAACATAATGGATTGAAAATTCTCATCTATATATGTATCAAACACAATTCTGAATACTTTCGCATTTTCAGTGGCCTTGTACATGTGCGTCACCTTTGGCATAACAAGGACATATCATATAATCCGAAAGTGATTTCTATGCGATCTAAAATAGGATATTGAATTTACGAGATAAATTGATTAAAAAAGTGAAAAATAAGAGAAATTAGAAAACAATCAAACCCATATCAATATCTTAAATAGAACATCTTAAACCAGCAATTACAAATAAATTACCTTTAATAAATATAAATATATATCCTCCTTATAAATACAAAAATTAAATATATATAGAAAAAGCACATGAGACAAAATACCCCCAAAATTAGGAATTCAGTCATAATATATTCCTGGGCCCAGTACGCCAAAGAGTTGATATTAATTGCAACTTATTTGCGATTAATATCAATCACAATTTTGTACATAAGAGATAGAAGACTGGAAACGTGCGATTGATTGGAGGACTTCTCTAAGCATATGGTAGGATTAATATTGCTGTGCCTTAAACAACAATAAATAACACTACGCAGGAATACAGAGGAATACACTTATGCCCTTACTAAACACAGTACATCCAACAAAGGTAGAAAAACGAAAAAATTCTAGCTCCATTTTCCACCTTTACATCTATTTCAAAGATCAACCACAGGTAATTTGGTGTTAAATGACTGCCTCTAACTATTCTGACAGCACGCTAAATAAAATGTATTGCACTATTTATTGTGTCCATGATTCGTTTCCACAATGCAGCAGTGATGTCATCCTCCTTGTTATGGTGTCTCTTCTCTATGATTTCAGTTTATATCAGAATGAGCTAAGCCAGGCAATCAGCGATTGAAGCATCTATCTTGGTTATACAACACCTGCTTCTACGATGATTGCTCCATGGTCATTTATGTACACTAACCAATTTTTTAACTACGAATCTGGACCAAACCCCATAAACAATCCTAACTACAGATCTATCCTTAAACCCAATTGCATCCCTAATCCTCACCAAGTTGTAAAAAAAGGTGTTAGGTTTATGAATCATAACCTGTTGATTGTCAATACTTCGAAAGCATCTCACTCTCACTCCATGCAGTCGTACACGGTATGAGAGTTAGAAGTTTGTTCATTTTCTGGTTTTCATATCTAATCTTGAAGCAATTTCTTTCCGCACCAAGTTGTAGGTGTTGCCGGGTAATAAGTTAAGTCGAGGGTTATGGATCATGATCCGTTGATTGTCAGTACTTTAAGACACCCACTCTATAGCCTTCTGCATGAAGTCCTCAGGGAATATGATTATAAAAGATTTCAAATTTCAGATGTTCATGACAAGATATCATATCCTTGAAGCAAATTTCTTTCCACACTACATTGTAGTTGCTGTCGATTCGAAGGTGAGCAGCGGGTTTATTAATCATGATCTGTTTATGTTTAATACTAATAAACATCTAACTCCATAGCCTTCTGCATGAAGTCATAATATGGAATGTGCTTTCAAAACATTTTTATTTTCAGATTTTCCTATCTTAAATTGAAGCCATTTTCTTCCTAAAACCTAGTTGAAGAGTAAATCGTTTGTTACTACATGTAGGTTTGTAAACCTCAATCTGCTAATGGTCAATACTTAAAAGCACCCCATTCCCCAGCCTTCTGTATGAAGTCCTTCATGTAGACTTCATCCAGCTTCTTGAAGGCATCGGTCTTGACCACGGCGGTCAAGTGGTTCACAGCAAACTTGAAACAGAAGGCCTGGAGATCCTGTGGAAAATGATGATAAATGTGTTTCACGTAGCAGTATGGAACCCTTTTAGGACATGATTTATTTGTAGGGCTTGATTGATCACTTATTGTTCTTCAAATTGGCAATAATAATAATTTCCTTCTATTGCTGCTCTGTTAAAATGATATCTAATGTCTCTGAAAACACTATATTTGGCCAATTTTGATCGAAAAACAATGATTTTGAATTTAAAAACGTTTTGCCAATTTAAGGATTTTAAAGCTCAATTTCCTTTTTTAAATTGCCGACACCAAACACAACATAGTCATATAACAAAACTGGATGCATTATGTGCAAAAATCTTTGCACTTTCTACTCATGCGTTTGGCTGATATTTTAAGGTGATGGATTAAAATTTATTGAGCCAAACCACAAAATGTGAAATGATTGGCGCGAAAGGGTTAATAGGCCTAAAATTATTTTTAAAATTGTTTTACATAAAACCCTGATTTTTTTTTCTTCAAAAGAATCTTTCAAAACACAGAAATATTAGTTAAAGAGAAAAAGATACATCAATCATGTCGATTTGATCATCTTGATAATTTACTCAAACTTTGATTATCACATTCCATATGACTCAAATCAAGATTTGAGTTGGGAAACTGTCTATATATGAATCCTTGTTTAACAGCTTTACATGTTTATGTCATTGTTATTTGTTTAATGTAGAATTACATGTATTGTAATCAATTTACTTATTTTAATGGATTAAATGAAGTTGCCTTCTGCCTAATTCTCTTTATCTCTTCAGCAAAACCATCACCATTATCACGCTATTTACCATCTCCTCCTGTCCTCTTCTCATACATCTTTTTCACTCCCATCCCCAACATCATGTTTGTATATATATATATATATATAGGAATTATTCAGTTTTATAAAAGATTAACACACCTTCAAGCTTAGCCTATGAGGCAATCCTTTTTTATTATTTTTTAATATTAGTTTTACAATATAAGTATTTTACGTCAATGATGTATTAATAATATAATTTGTTTATTATCATGATTATGTTGTAATCAGATAGTAACTTTGGAAAAAGACCATGAAGAAAAAGAAAATAAATTGAAACAAATCGACTAAGCTGAACTAAACTGAACTGAACAAGATAATACCTGGGTACCTGGCAGGAATTAATTCCTTGAAATGCTGGATCGCTGTAACGGCAGCTTATAATTAATGTGCCTCGGATTAGAATTTCTAGAAAGACGGCGCTATAGAAATGCCTTTAATTATTAATTATTATTATTACCTGGGCTACATATCTGATGGCTGCTTCCAGCAGTATGGCCACATTGTCCACATTGATACCTTGCTTTATGATGCGTTCACACTGCTTCTTTAAGTGTGTTTCACAGTACGAGTTGGCAAGATCCAGCAGGCCTAGAGAGAGAGTAAAGGGACAAATGAGAAACCCAATGTTAACTGATATTGTTTTGTTCACACTGCTTCTTTAAGTGCGTTTCACAGTAAGAGTTGGCAAGATCCAGCAGGCCTAGAGAGAGAGTAAAGGGAGAAATGAGAAACTCAATGTTCACTGATATTGTTGTGTTCACACTGCTTCTTTAAGTGCGTTTCACAGTAAGAGTTGGCAAGATCCAACAGGCCTAGAGAGAGAGAGTAAAGGGAGAAATGAGAAACTCAATGTTCACTGATATTGTTGTGTTCACACTGCTTCTTTAAGTGCGTTTCACAGTAAGAGTTGGCAAGATCCAGCAGGCCTAGAGAGAGAGTAAAGGGACAAATGAGAAACCCAATGTTAACTGATATTGTTTTGTTCACACTGCTTCTTTAAGTGCGTTTCACAGTAAGAGTTGGCAAGATCCAGCAGGCCTAGAGAGAGAGTAAAGGGAGAAATGAGATAGATATTCAAGACATTAGTAAGACCACACTTGGAATATGGTAACATCCTATGGCACTCACGCTGGAAGGAAGATGGCAACAAAGTTGAAAGGGTCCAGAGGAGAGCGACAAAGATGATGCCAGAGACAAGAGAACTTCCCTACACAGACAGGCTAAAGATATTCGACCTACACTCCTTGTACTATAGGAGACGGAGAGGCGATGCCATTACAGTCTTCAAAATACTGAAGGGCTTAGTAAGGCTGGACCCAAGTCACTTCTTCACCTTATCACTCAATACTCAAACCCGAGGACACTCTCTAAAGATTTTCAAGGAAAGGTCTCGTCTAAACATAAGGAAATGCTTTTTCAGCAACAGAGTGGTGTCCGACTGGAATAGTCTCCCTCAAGAAATAATTGACTCAAACTCCATCGATATCTTCAAGATGAGACTGGATAAGCACTGGTGGACTGAACGATTTGAATTAAGTTAAATTGATATGATCAAAACCGTCCCAAATCTCTGCATGTGCAATAATTAGTTAACCTCTAGAACATAACCAACCCTGAAGAAGTGACCAAGGATTACAGGATCTACCTCTCCTCGTATCATGATGATGATGATGATGATGAGAAACCCAATGTTCACTGATATTGTTGAGTATTTATAAAGAACCTTTTTCTGCAAACCCTTGAAGAGAAGGTCAAGTTCTGGAAAAGGTGAAAATAATTTGTGAGCTTTTTTTCTTTGTATGCTAATATAGAATAATGTTAAGGAAAAATGTCCTCTGACGAGGAAATTGCTCTTCAAATGCCCTCATATTCAAAACATGACAAAAAATAGCATACGGGTAAGTGTTTGGCCCAAACTGTCATGCAGCCTGTTTGTGTGTAGTCCTGTATACACATTTCTGTGTGCAGTGCTAGTGACTTTCAACGAGACTGAGGCAGCTTTTTGTAATTTTGTTGATTCCGAACTCAACCATCCCCCCTCCCCACCAGGGACCCGTTTCACAAAGCCTTTTTAAAATGACAAATAACAAAAAAAAGTGACAAATCTGCTGATAACCAATCAGAAGCAAGGATTTTACTAGCTTTTAACAAAAACTGTCACTTTTCACTAATGATCAGTTTTTCATCTCTAAATCTCTTTTCATCAAGAAGACTGAGATAGTAGCTTACCAATGGCATCTTGGGGCGGTAATGAGACGGAGTCGGTGTAGAGGTACTCCAGAAAGGCGTGGTAGACAGGATAGGTGAACTGAGTTATCTCTATTAAACTGTCAAATCAATCAAACAAAATAATACACGTAATTATAGTCAGGTTAGTACAGCGCTGAAAGACCACAGTATTTGTTTCCCTTGAATAAAGTTTGTCATTGAATCATAAACCTAAGGAACCTGTACATAAAGAATACTGTTTTTCTTTTCTATTTATTTATTTGATATCTATGCACAATTAAAACTGAATAAAATTGAAGGTGGAAATGTAGATTAATATCTTTCAAAGGACATTAGTGCCGCAGTAGGATTCGAACCCCATACCTTCTGGTTCACAGTCCAGAGACTTATCCACTAGACCACAACACCTCTACAAAATAAATATTCTCCCTAGCACAGATTACTTGAGAGATCATGAAGTGGTACATGAAATTTTCACTCACTCTTTTCCATCTTCATCCCAATGTGACTGGAACATGCTCCTGAAGTGAAGACATCTGAAACATCAAATATTTATTTATTTATTCATTTATTCTTTCATACGATAACAATGATAATAACAACAATAACAACAATAACAATAATAATAATAATAATATGCCTTGCTTACCCAGGGTAGCCTAATCAGTATTAATACTGTTTTCCCTAAGACCTATGCAAACATATTATTACCCCAGCTTTATTTATTCATTTATTATGTATTTTACTTGGTGGTTTCATTGGCCTACCAGACAAAAAATACCAAATGAGTCTAGTTTCTTTGACTATATATATCTACACAATCCATTTATGTAAATGTACACCCTATACCATAACCAGTAATAGGTTATACTTTTCTAAATCATAACTTTATCCTTTTCTTACAGAACATAACGATTTCAATATTACCAAATTTGTGTTTAAATCAATCTGCAAGGTATAAAACAAGAAATAAAACGTTTGTGCTTCTGCGTTTGTTACGCTGTGATCAACAATCAAACAAGATTACCTCCTACAGAAGTACTCGGTAGGATGCATAAGTTAATGTGGTTAGATGAGCGAGTGTGCACTTGTAAAAATGACACCTGGCTGGAATGCTCCCCAGGGAGTGGAGAATGTGCATACATTTTGTGTGGGTAAGCCTGAATTCGATGACAGGGGTAATAAAATATATATGTAAATCGCTTTGAGAGGGCCTGCGGTCCTAAAAGCGCTATATAAAAACGAACTATTATTATTATTATCAAACCAACCTGATTTTGAGAAGGGCTTTGTGTACGTGGATGTTCTTTCCTTCGACCAAGAATTTCAGATCTGAAGTTTCCTGGTTATCAAAGGCTAGAGATAACGTCTCTTCAAGAGACCGCCTCCCGATGAAGTTTTCTGAAGGGAGCAAGAGAGATGGTGTAAGAAATTGAGATAGTCAAGATGGAAGAAAACTTTAGAACAAAGTATGGGTATTGATAGCTTGCAATAACGGTTGACTACTGGTAGACTAAAAGGAGGGCTGACTTTAATAAGTTGATAAACAGAGTAGCTTAAAGGTTTAGAGTTTTATAGTTTTTAAAGTTCATTCTTTCTGTTTTTTGTCTTTCTGTTCCGTCATCAACCCTCCTGCCCTGTGATCAAATGTGAGGGGTCTGTAGGCGATTGCAGGAGAGAAGTACACGAAGGCATCGTCCATCTCTTTACCTCTCCCCCTCTTTTTCTTTCTCTCTCTCTCTCTCTCTCCCTCTATCTCTATTCATATATACATATCTCTATCTATTTATCTCTCTCTCTCTCTCTCTCTCTACCTATTATCTATCTCACTCACAACTCCCCCCCCTCCCTTCCTTTCTTCATCAGCCCTCCCGCTTTCCTGCCCTCTTGCCCCCTCTTACCGAATGTGAGGGGTCTGTAGGTGACTGCAGGAGAAATGCACACATAGACAACATCCATCTCTCTACCTCTCCCCCTTTCTTTCTTTCTCTCTCTCTCTCTCTCTCTCTCTATATATATATATATATATCTATCTCACTCACAATTCCCCCCCCCCTCCCGTACTTCATCATCCCTCCTGCTTTCCTGCCCCTCTTACCAAATGTGAGGGGTCTTGTAGGTGACTGCCGGAGGAGAAGCACACAAAGGTATCATCCATCTCTCTACCTCTCACCCTTTCTTACTCTCTCTCTCTCTATCTTCTCTCTCTCTCTCTCACAACTCCCCCCTCCCCCTCCCACTCCCCTCCCTCCCTTCATCAGCCCTCCCGCTTTCCTGCCCTCTCGCCCCTCTTACCGAATGTGAGGGGTCTGTAGGTGACCGCGGGAGTGGAGAAGCAGGCAAAGACATCGTCCAGGCAAGTGAAGCGCGTCTCCATTGGAGAGGTAATAGATTGACCCCGACACTGACCCCACATGTAGACCTTCCCAGTCTGGGTCATGGCAGCTGAGATGTGGGCGTAGTGGGTGGCTGCAATATCAATGAACCTGTCACAGAGAGACAAACACCAGGTACGAGTCAGTACGGTTTTCCTTTAAACTTCACTACTTAAAGCTACTTGCGCCCTCTATATAGAACACAATGCCTTATCGGTGCCTGTTGGTCCCCCATGATCCCCTTTATCTCATGTTAATTGATTGCGGATTGGATGTCATAATAACCTGTCAGTGACATTGCAGGAAGGTCTAATTTCCCTGGCCAAACTAGTGCAGACAGGCTTAAATCGATCCCTGATGTTCCAATAAGTGTTAGTAAGGTTTTATGAATACCAAGTTAGTTGGCAACTAGACATAAAGAGACTTCCAGTGCTTCACAAAGATACATGTAATTTAACCATTCAGACTAATGTAATTCAGTTACATGTATTTCACCCAAGTCTACCCCACCACAATGGCTAGTTCCCAACTAGTTGGTACATTTGTAACTAGGGATTTTCATTGGCTACTAGGGCCTAGTTAGGTTTTATGAATATGGGCCTAGGTTTTTTAAAAGTCAATTTTGCTTTCATAAAAGTGAGTTTTTTTTGCAGACTATTCCTTCTGAAGTATGTGTGGTCATGTTTGCGATTACGATTGCAAACATGAAGACACATAGAAATGATATTTGAAAGCCATGTTGTTAAAATAATCACCTAAACAAGACTTACCTTCCTATATTCTCTCCTATTTTGGTAGCGCCGCAGAGATTTGCTTTGTTTCCCGTTCCGAGCTGGCCGTACGAGTTAGCTCCCCAGGTATAGATGTTCCCTTCATCGGATAAAGCCATGGAATGGGCGTAGCCACAGGCAGCCTGTAGGATCAAATAATGTACACTGTATTTTATATATAAATACTTTGAGGTGATATAATTAATTTTTAACTTCATTTCAGGTCACTTGGCTGTGAATTAACCCTCACCCTTGTTCACACTATATTCTCTGTATCGTTTTAGGCTTGTTCACATTGGTCCCTTCTTTGAACAGTCAGTAACTGCTTACCTGCGAGATGATAAGGCCATTCAGACTGGACACTTTACATGGACTGGGTTGATTCACATTGTATTCTTTGTATTGTTTTAGGCTTGTTCACATTGGTCCCCTCTATGAAGGGACAGTGACTGCTTACCTGTGAGATGATTAGGCCATTCAGACTGGACACTTTACATGGACTGGGTTGATTCACATTGTTCCCCAGACCCAGCTGTCCATTTCCATTGTAGCCCCAGCCATAAACCTGATGAGAAATGCAATTAAAAAAGAAATATATACAGTAAGGCACATATCAATTTACTTTTCATATTATGCAAGAGTTTTCATTTTGAATGCATGTATTTGTCCATTTAGGCGTACAATTCACCAACAAATAATTTGCTATAGATGTTAGGTGTTCCATATCACGATACTGTATTAAGAATATGAGCTTCAAATATTACTTCTAGAAAGAGATTCAACCAGTTAAAATACAGTTTTGATTAACATAAAAGTGACCTGTGAGTCAAGGCAATGATTGCATGTATGTCTAGAGTGCAGGTATGTTTGTAACTATTCTTTAGAGAAAAGAGAAATTTATGATTTTTTAGTACCGAATAAATGGGAGGGGACCTCAAAAGATATATCACAGATCTGCTTATTTGTGTGTGATCGACTTCATCTTCGAAAATTCAAACTTTACTTTTTTTAATCAGATTTTGTTCAAACTTTCAATGATCTGTTTCTCTCATTTTTTTTTGCTCTTATTAAAACCAACTAAATACAAAGGTGGAGTGGAATTTATCTTTAATGGGTTTGTGAGGATCAAAGAACATTGAAGATGAAAAAAAAAGTAATAATAATATTTGTTTCTCACCTCTCCACTGTCTACAACAGCCAAGGAAGATGTCTGTCCACAAGCAATAGAGACAACACGCTTTCCACCTTACATAGTAACAAAGACATATTAGATGCATTGTATATACATGCAGTATGACAGGGTAAAACTGAATTATGACTTTTTTTTTTAAATAACTGAGATCAAAATAAAATATACATCATGATGAGAGAGCCCTGTAAACTTCAATCCCCTACAGAATTTAGTCTGTACCATAGCATCCTAGGGGATATAGTTTCATAGTGACACAGGCATAAGTACGCAAGCGTGTTCATAGGTATAATAGAGCTTGACATACAATCTCTATGAAAGGATTAAAGAAACTATTTGGAGCCTCACAAAATGACTAATCAATCACAAGAATCTTCTGAATCTTCTGATGTCTCAACTCTCTGTACATCAATTAACTCTTGTCTGTACTTGCCCAATACCGATGCAACTTTTCTGGGCGTACTGATGTTAGCTGTGGCCCCAGACCCAACTTGGCCGCAGTTGTTGTAACCCCAGGCAAACACCTGTTTAAAATAAAACACAAACATAAGATAATAAAGGGAGTGTAGCAAGACCAGATTACGTGTCTTTCCCTTGGCCTGACTCGGGGCCAATCAGGTATAAAACAATTACGCGCAACGCCACCGCAGCAATCATGTACATGATACATACGCGAAACCAAAGCGTGCGGAGAACTTCGGTCTGTTCCGCGAACGCTGACCATGTAGAGATTAAGTCGCTAACTCCCGTTAATCAAGTCCATCCATGGTGTTAAACCAGTATTTGCCAACAATCTACACTCTAGCTACACTCCCTTTAAACCATTCAGTTAGAAATTCTGTATTGTAAAACCAAAAATTGTCTCAAGCATCGAATTATTTTCATGAATTTTGCCAGTGGTTCAGATTTTCAAAATGTCCAAGCTGCAAAATAATATATAATCACAATTGACACAACACTAAGTGTTTTGCAATTTTGTGACAATGGTTGACCTTGTCAATTCGCAACAGATTCTTTTCCCAAAGATTCTGGCTTTACAGTACCTAGTGCAGAATTATGAGGGGCCGACATTTCAAAAAGTCAAACATACATACTCAGGCACAATTAGAAAATGATAACAGATTTATTTCAAGAAAATGTGGATTGGTCTACTGAGAACTACAAGGGCATTAACATGTATCCTTATTTTCAGCAATACAGATAAATGATAACTTCAGACCTGATACATTATGGTGAGAAAATTTTTAGGAAACACGATATAATTATCATAAAAATATATATGGAAATATGTTTTGACAAATAACTGAACAAGTCCAAACCTGACATAAACAGGGCCCCATGACTATTGGTCACCCAAGATCTAATTGTATAGACCCCAAAAATTTGACAATGGCAATATGGGGCACTTACAAACAGACCCTAAAAATGACACTCAAGACCCCTGCAAAAACAGTGTGGTGCCCAGCAATATTGTTTTCAGAATTTGGATATTTTAAGGTTGGTATTTTAAAACTACCAAACTTTTCAATTACCTCTTGGAAAACACATCTTCAGATTTCCTGGATTAAAATTTGTTTTCAAAAATAAGAATAATTATACAGTGAAACCTGTCTAAAAAGACCACCCAAGGTAGACAAGAAAAGTGGTCTTTATAGGCAGGTGGTCTTTATATACAGTGGTCTTTATATACAGGTGTCTATAGTACATGTTTCAATGAGAAACCATTTTCAAGGGAAACAAAAGATGTGGTCTTTGTAGACAGGCGGTCACTAAAGCAGGTTTGACTGTATTTACATTACCTCTCCTCTATCCGTGAGTACGAGACTGTGGTGACTTCCGCAGGCTAGTTGAGAGATCTTACAAGAGCCGAGGTTGGCTGTTAGACGGTGGGGAATCAGCCCCTGATTAGTGGTGCCGTTGCCCAGCTGACAGTAGCCATTGTGTCCCCAGCTTTCATGACAAAAACAAAATATGCATAATAATAATAATAACAGTTTGTTCTTATGTAGTGCATTTCAGGACCGCAGGCCCTCTCAATGCGCTTTACAGATATATTATTACCTCGGTCATCGGATTCAGGCTTACCCGCACACAATGTATGTACATTCTCCACTCCCTGGGGAGCATTTCAGCATAAGATAATGATGATGATGGTGATGATGATGATGATGATGATGATAATAATAGATGAAATGAAGATGATAATGATTTATTGAAGATGAAAATAATTTATTGATGATGTTGATAAAAATGATGACCATGTAAATGATGATGGATTCATATAGGCCCTATGCTACGCACAACATTCAGACAAACAATGTATCTGTCAAACATCTCAGACAGGTAAGACAAAGAATAGGAAGTGGAGGATTCTAAAAAACTGATCTCATCACTGGGCCTATTTTCATTTGTAAAAGGAACAGCCTACTACACTGAGATATCATTACAACATACAGGAAATATACATGTACATTGTAGGATGTGACAAAAAGACAAAAATCTGTTCACATCTGCTCATTCACAGGACCCACCTGTAAATCTCCCCATTTTCAGTAGCTGCAACAACGTGAGGTCCGCTCCCAAACGCGAGAGCAAACATCCCCTTCTTGCACAGGCCCTCGATCTTCCGCGGCGTCAAGCTCGACATGACGTCCCCGAGACCGAGGCACGCGTTGTGGTTGTTCCCGAAGGCAAAGACTTCGTCATCCTTGGTGACATAGATGGCTTCGTTGCCTGCGCTCCCAAAGACGCAGGCAAGCTTAACGCCACTCACCACCAGATCATCGGCGAGTAGAGAAAATATGGGCCACTTGGCGACGTCATACACGTTGGTCATCATGCATGGGGCGGTCTGGTGGTTAAATAATTACAAAGAAAGGAGAACATACAAGAACATGAATGATTATATTTCTCATCACAATTATATCAGCCTTCTTCAATGGTTTCAGGATGACTAAGTACTGCTAGTGCAGCAGATGGTTCCTTGAGTGGCTTTCAGGCTACCCCCCCCCCCCCCCCACCCCAACACACAGTGCTGTTTTCTTCTTCATCTTTTTTTTCCTCTTCCTCCTCCCATGCCTCATAGTTAAACTTCTCCTTCAGCCTTCTTATTTTTTCTTTCCTTTTCCTTCCACCACATGCCTCTTCCTACTTGTTGTTCTTCTTCCAACTTCTTTCATTTTCTTTTTCCTTCCTCTTCCCTTTCTCCTCCTTCTTCTTCTTCCTTACCTCCTCCGGTTTCACCCCTCCTTCTTCTTCTCCTGCTTCATCTTTTTCTTCTCCTCCTCCTCCTCCTCCTCCTTGTTCAGTTTTCCTTCTTCTTCTTCTGTACCGTCACTAGAAGTGGACCTTCCCCCCAAAATGGGCAAGTTTAAACCCACTCGATAATGATCCAACAAACTTAAAACAAATAACAATTAACAGGGAATTTTAAACTGAAAATTAGCCGGTGTTCAGAAGAATCTGTGGTGGGCCAGTAAATGCGTTGAAGATGACAAGTTCGAATATAAATAATAACACAGGAAGCTCGGAATTACAGTTGAAGTCCAATTTATTAAATATATATATCAATCGTTGCAAACGAAGAGTATTATTTGTATATAAACATTATAAATAAACTGCTTCTCTCAGAGGCTGGGCGGCCCTATTGATTGAAATTAACAGCACATCCTACTGAACATGGTAAAAGAATGAAATAAAACTAACCCCAAAATCCCGCACATGGCCTTTAAGTACTCCGGCACCCGAAGAGGTTTAGATATCCCATGGTATACCCAGCCAACTAGGAGGACCCTTACTCCGCCAACCAATTACAAGACGGGATACATGCAATTACCCTTAGGTCAACCGACCAATTAAAAGAGAAGTTATACCTTTACTTAATTATAACCAATGACAAAGCATCATAGATACGAGTGATTTAAACTGGTCACCGACAAAAATGGGAGGAGTCTATCTCTTCGCGAGAATGTCGCGTCCCCGGCAAAACAGTCTATTGTCTATTAATGTGTTGTTGGAAATGAACACCTGTACATGTACATCTTGGTGCAGGAATTCATTTCCAACGTGCTTATCGAAATATAACACTTTAATCTAATTCAAGAATTCAAAACCAGGGGTTGTTTACCAGTTCCAGGCATACTATTGAAAACATAATTAATGCTATTTAACTTTTAGGTGAATACAATTAATCAACCCAGCCCGACTCTTATATGGCTCTAGCGCCCCCTTTAGCCCAAATAGCGTACCACTACAAATCTCCCCTACTAAAACGATCTTTCACCTGGAGATCGTACAAAATTAAGATAAAATATTAGATTACCAACTGGGAATCATTTAATCAAGCAATACATATCTTTATTGCTTTAAAGCATAATTTTGTCAATATACCATCAACACAGCATATTTGGGCTTCATTAACCAACACTTTGACTTAAGAATGTACTTAAAAAGAATTACCGTTAACATTCTCCTTGTAATGTCAAACACTCATTACCCATGCATAATCACATTATACAACAATATCTAAATTTATTTTACAACCAATTAACTAGGAAGACCTGCAATTGCAATGTCTTGCCCACCCTGCAAATATAACCCAGCCAACAGAATATAATGTCAGGATGACGTCATGCCCTTCCTCTACTTTGGAGCTGGATATCCCCAGACCTCCAAATCAAAGGCAGGCATAAACATCATCCCTCGATTTTAACTGCTCCCAAACATGGAAGGGTATAACCACTAAAATGACAACACAATGACATCGTGCAAAGTCAACTGGTAATTGTAATAATAAATAAACACAACCTGTTAACCACATTACAAACAACCTACATGCATATATTCCTTAATTTCATTCTTTCCTCAAACCCCCATGAGAAGTTAAACTGTACAATCTACAACATCTTCACCACGAGAACCAAACATCACTGGAAGCAAGACTAAACATGCCTTATTATATACATACAATTAACACCTTTCTCATAAACCTGTATAATTATGTATCATAATAATCTCAACATTCCCAGTCTCAGCAACAACCAGCTGTGTCTAATTATCTCATCGAAGCTACTTCCAACTAACATTATAAAACTCATACTCTATTTTGTCACATATGTATTATTTTATGTCTACTAAATGTAGACTCCAACTGTTTAATTTTTATCTTTTTTTATATACAGTTACCAAACAAATATTAAGTGCCGACTTGGCACAGGATGGCTTCTTAACAAAACGTTAAATCCCCTGGTAACAATAATTTTGTACCTGTACATCGCAAATATATGAAAGATATCAGGAAAAACATCATACAGGACAACTAATGGAGCTGGATATCCCTAGACCTCCACAACGTACTCCGTATGATGTCACCTTCCATCTTTACAATATAAAATGCGTGTAAACAAACCTATAACAAGTTAAAGCACCAAAATATTTGCATTCATACATTTCGATACATTGAAATAATGCAGAATTCAGCAAAATATCATACCTCAAGTATCATGCCCACTATACCAACATTATGAGACGGGATCAGATCATATTAAAGGATAACCCCCTCCCCAAAACATTCAACCCTCAATTCACCCTAGCTCCTAATTTAGCATTTTGTAAATAAGCTAACGAATTGTTATTAGTAAATGTAACGAATGGGGCTCCCAACAAGGGATCTCTAAATTATCCACTAATTATTATTCAACGCTGTTATTTTTTCTTCTGTATGTTTCAATGGTTTATTAGCATATGCTAAATGATGACGCCTTCCATCCTCCCCTACTTGTGATAGGCAAGGCCCTTAACCTTTTAGGGAATTGTATCAATTTCTAAAAACAAAACCCTTTAAAAAAACCCGGATAACTAACTGGTGCCTGAATCCACTTTTCTTTGAGCAAGTTAAATTAATCATTAGTTAGAAGATTCCACTCAAACTTAGGTAGTTTTTCCCTCCTCTTTCCTTTCACTAAAGTGGGGATTAATGTTAGCTGAATCAATGGTGCAGCTAACTTAGCAAATTAATAAACAAAACGTCTTTAATTTACATCTAATCCCAAGGAGCGCCCAGCCTCTATATGAATTTGAATGTTAGCAAACATTTAAAACATTTATATTTTATTACCAAATTCTCAATGCCTTTTTAGTCGCAAAAGAGAATTAAAATACCAAACTACAAGTACTCCCACCCTACCTTTAGAAGTTAGAAATGCACTCACAAGGAGTATTGGCTAAAAAAAAACAGTAACCTTGAGATTTCACTTTTCTATATCAATTTACTTAAAATACCTACTTCATTTTCTTCCAAATCTTTACCTGACGCCTGGTAGTGGAGAACGATCCTTTCACTGCCATCGGTTTAACTCTTTTCTCTACTTTTGCTGAACAGGATCTAGCCAAATGTCCAAACCCCCCACAACGCCAGCAAGCATCCTTGCTTGATTGAGATTGAGATGTGTTATTTGGAAGGTAATTGGGTGGAGATCGGGAAGTGGAGGGATTCTGAAGCAACAATTGTAGTGGAGGACGACAGTTTCCCTGCCACTGGTAACCTCTTTCCTCTATTGTTACTGGACAAAATCTAGCAAAATGACCAAACCCCCCACAATGCCAGCAAGCTCCATTGCCTAATTGAGGCGTATTATTTGGAAGGTAATTGGGTGGAGATTGGGAAGTGGAGGAAAGAAAGTTGACCTCTATTCTTACTGGACAGGATCTAAAAAAATGACTAAACCTACCACAACGCCAGCACGGACCCCTAACTTTTTGAGATGTGTTTTCCCGAGGGTGATTAGATGGAGATCGTCTGAAGAAATTCAGACGCAACGATTGCTCTAAAAGATTTTTTTCCATTTCACTCATTATGATACTGAACAATATTAAGTGCTTATATTATACTAATTTAAATTAAACGTAGGTTTAAGTTTAAATAATCTATCATATACTTACATTAATGCTAGCCAGAATAGCAAACGGGTACAAATAATTTCATTAACACACTGTTCCAACACTTAGTCTTACACTACAGTCTACAATAACTTTCAACAATCTAAGACAAAAATCCAAAAATATCCAAGATTCAACAGACGTTTCAATTTATCAGTTTAGTTCAGTTCTCACTGTCCAATTCTCGACTTTCAAAACATACCTCAGCTCAGCTTGTCTCCTTATCTCAACTTGTCTCCCGCCGAAGGTTGCTGCCTACGAACTTGGCGTTGCAGACCAAAAAAACCCAAGTTCAGCTCATCAATCGAAGCCTCTGAACATAAACTTTCTTCAATTGAGTCCACGCTACTTGCAGGTTGAATATCTTGACGGGGCATCGACGTAACTCATTTCCCCCGCGAGCTTCCCGATGTGCACATCTCGGGTGCCAGGCCAGCTGACAAACCAGGTCCGGAGGAAATAGCCAGACTTTGAGTACCTCCTGTACGGGGAACCTCCTTCAGGTAGTACGTAGCTGATCACCCAAGAAGAAATGGTTTGCAAAATACTTCTTCAAGGGGCAGTTGATTAAACAATATTTCGTCAATACCAAACGTGCTGGATATCACGGAATCACTCTTCGTGGACGTGTGTTGGAAACAGGTAAATGGGGTCTCTCGGGTAACTTGTCTCTCTCCGTCGTGATCCTCACAGTCGAGAAGCATGTGCAATGTGTTCCAAGAAAAGGGCTCCAATTACCCGTTGGTCCCACTGTTCGTACTGGACTACTCTGCTACCGCCACCTAATAAAACATGCCCTGAATAAACGCCAAGATACTCTATCGCTAACTCCACCGGTGAGAAACAGTTCAGCCACAGCAACTCAAAATACTTCCTGTGTTCCGAGCAAATAATATCGAGTTCGAGTGGTGGGTCGGCACGACGAACCAGCGGTAACCGCTAGCAAGCCAACGGCAAACTTCGCCGTTAACGAAAGAAAGCTGACCCCATCCGTACTACCAAATGGGGTGGGCCAGTAAATGCGTTGAAGATGACAAGTTCGAATATAAATAATAACACAGGAAGCTCGGAATTACAGTTGAAGTCCAATTTATTAAATATATATATCAATCGTTGCAAACGAAGAGTATTATTTGTATATAAACATTATAAATAAACTGCTTCTCTCAGAGGCTGGGCGGCCCTATTGATTGAAATTAACAGCACATCCTACTGAACATGGTAAAAGAATGAAATAAAACTAACCCCAAAATCCCGCACATGGCCTTTAAGTACTCCGGCACCCGAAGAGGTTTAGATATCCCATGGTATACCCAGCCAACTAGGAGGACCCTTACTCCGCCAACCAATTACAAGACGGGATACATGCAATTACCCTTAGGTCAACCGACCAATTAAAAGAGAAGTTATACCTTTACTTAATTATAACCAATGACAAAGCATCATAGATACGAGTGATTTAAACTGGTCACCGACAAAAATGGGAGGAGTCTATCTCTTCGCGAGAATGTCGCGTCCCCGGCAAAACAGTCTATTGTCTATTAATGTGTTGTTGGAAATGAACACCTGTACATGTACATCTTGGTGCAGGAATTCATTTCCAACGTGCTTATCGAAATATAACACTTTAATCTAATTCAAGAATTCAAAACCAGGGGTTGTTTACCAGTTCCAGGCATACTATTGAAAACATAATTAATGCTATTTAACTTTTAGGTGAATACAATTAATCAACCCAGCCCGACTCTTATATGGCTCTAGCGCCCCCTTTAGCCCAAATAGCGTACCACTACAAATCTATAATTTAACTTTTTAAGTAGGTGTAGACTATATCATCTTGTCAGGTAAGATCTACAGTGATATATGTGTAGATCTACGTACCGTATGTGCTAACCAAGAATTTCAATCAATCACAATAACAAAAGTTCTTTTTCACTGCACTCAATTAAACTGCTCAATGTCATGTGTTCTTGTGATTGCGGCCTCATCAAAGTTCAAGTAGATCTGTGACTATACTCTACAAAGAGGACTGTACTCAACAGAAGAACTCAAGGAGTCAAGGTCAGACAGTCTCAGAGCTGAGTCAGAGTCATACTCATACTCACATGAGCATGACGAGGGACTGACTCTACACTGCACTGTAGCTCTCGGAAATGTTCATCTCGACACAAGACACAATAACACGCGAATGGGACTAAATCTACGAAATGTATTTTGTGTTTCTACTTCTAGACTGCTCTGCGGAAAGAGATTCGTTGTATTGAAATACGAGTTCCTATGTTCTCTTTTATGTGTCTAAAAAATTATCATGAAAAATGACATTGTTCTTACCTCAGAGAAACCAAATATAGTGCTTTTTGGCTTAATTTGATCGCTGATTCGTGAAATTTGGCAAAGCTCCAGTCTTCTGTTTTGGCTTTATTGTAAACAAATAGAGTGAGGGTCAGGAGACAAATTAAAAAGGAATAAGACAAAACAGACGGTGCATGCGCATCATTATGATGCAATATTGCAAGTGAAAACGCTTTTTTGTGGGACCCGATCGTGCGGTGTCAAAACGAAAAGAAATACAATCGGCAAAATTATTATTAAAGTCAACATACATGTATATTGTTGTATATACATAGTTTGTTGTTGTTTTTTTTTAACTGAAACTCAGCATCTCATATCAATTTTGTGGATATCATAGTTGCTATGGAATGGTCATAGGCCTAACCGCAAGCTTAAGACAAATTTATTAATTGAAAAAAAAGAGGCAGAAATTATTCAGATCAACATGGGCGTCACAAATTTTATAGAGAAACTTATCGGCTTTATTTGCTAAAATTTCCGTTTGTTTTCCTTTTGTTTTCCAATTATGTTTTCATTAGCTTATAGACCTCTAGTTTGTTTTCTCATATTTTCTTTCTTTGTCTTCTTTTTTTGTTGTCATAAAATAAATCCCTCCCTAGTCTGAAGGGAATGCAGAGTTTGCAAAACAGAAAAGAATTAAAAATAAAAAATATTGAAGGTTCTTTCTATCTCTGTCGATACAAAATGTACTGCTGAGCGGGTGGCTATGAATAGAAAGAAAACAAATCCTCTTTACTTTAATAGTAGTACAAGAAGCTCAAATTTATGCAATTCACAATCCTATCAAAGAACACAAAGAATTGAAACAAATATCCATTTGTTTATAAAGCATAATGAACATATTTATTTATATTGATGCATATAAATATTCACAATTAAATATACAAAGAATGGGAAAACATGAAAACAAAACATATTATAAATTAAGTTTACAAATAGATGGATATCATATTATGTACAATATACAAGCTAATATATGGGCTTATTTACAGGCTAATGAAGGCAATAGCTACACTTTGATTTAAAGTACATGTATGTCGATATAAATATCATAAACAATTTTTTTAAAAACAAGCGTCCAAATGACGAAACATCTGGACCCTGTCTTATAAAGAGTTGTGATTGATCATAAGTTTACAATCTCTTATGTAAATAGCTGTGATCGATATAAATCGCAAATAAGTTGCGATTAATCACAACTGTTTATAATACGGAGCCCTGGAAATATTGCTGATATATACAATAGTTTATGATATCTCGTTTAGCACCATTATGCTCAAGATCGGATATTTATACAAATTGTGCTTGTTCCAAAATTGATAAAATACATCAGTTAAAATCTGTAAGTGCACTACCGGTACTCATTTTCTATAAATGTACAGTTAAATTCAAACAATATCAAATGATTCAAAAGTTCCAGTGCTTCATCAAAAGTAAATTTATGGAATATAGAATTATTATTTACCAACTTAGTTTGTTTTAAAAGTTTGTACATAATATTGGTCAAGGTTCTGAGTTTGGTAAAAATGTGTATTTCTTGGTGCATCAAGGTCTAAGACCAAATATAAAATTAAAATGATTCTCAAATTAGCTTCTAGAGTTATGTACATGATTCTCCTTTTGTTTTTTGTTTTCTTGCTTCTTTCTAATGCATCTTTTATAATTTGTCTAATACTGCATTTATTTAGATGAATAAAAGGCTTATCTGTTAGTTTCTGAAATAATATTACCTCTGACATACTCATGTTTGAGCAAATCAGCAAAGGAACCCCCCCCCCCCCCCCCCACTAAACAAAAACAAAAAAACAGTATGAAAAAAAGAAAAAGAAAAAAAAATCATCATTAAATATGTCAATTCTTAAACAGAACAAACTCTTAGGTGCTGTGTTCTACTTTACTTGGCTTATTCCCCGGAATTTGAAAATTATGGTAATCTTTGTTTTCCCGTCACCTTTTTCCAACACTATAACTCTATGTGTTACCTAACTAGGTAAGATGATGAGATGATCCTAAGCATGAACTAAATTTAGCTTTTCAGAAATATTACTATGAAGGCATTTCATTTACCAAAAATAATATCAACTTTGAAATACAGAAAACAAGGGGGAAATGCTTGAAGGCCACCTCACTTGAGGCCAGGTTTAAACCTTGTCCAAGTGCATAGATCAAGTCCACATATCAACCTCTTACCATGATTCTGTAAGTAAATAAATAAATAAAATGTTTAAAAATTGAAACTATGAAATTACTGTGCGATTTACATTTCATGACTAAATGAATCATGTTTATATATTTTAATTCACATTACAGTTCTTCTATACAGGTTGCCATGTCCCACCTCTCTAAAGTGTGTTCACATATCCTTAACTTTGAGTGCTTGTCTGTTCAAGTTTACTATCCGCGGTCTTCATTTCGTTTTTTTTTTTTTTTTCGTTTATTTCCATTTCCAACAAAATAAATAAAGTACATGGGATTGCATTGTACATAGTAAAACAATGAAACTTAACAATATATTTGTAATTGGTCCACAGTGTACAATAGGCATATAAAACAGGTTGGTCATGGAGGGGACTGCTGAAAAGCTGAGCTTGTAGATTGCAGCCCCCTATAACTTATAGTTGCAAAAATAGTATATCAATAATAAAGGAACGCACAAATACATAAACCAATGAAACATAACATAGAAGGAGTGAAAGGGACAGAGAAAGAAGGGAGACAACGAGAGAGGGCAGGGCTCTTACCTATAACACACACAACACAACACGGGCCGACTGGAATACGGATGGCCAGTACAAAATGAATCAAAATATCCAATGTATTTTATTGAGTTAAATAAATTTAAAAAGAGAGAGCTAACGCTTGATAATTACGCAAAAAATATTTTTTTAATTTGAATTTAAAAGAATTTAAACTGGGGGCATTCTTGATGCTAACATCAAGAATGGTCCATAGCTTAGGGCCTGCGTAAGTGAATATGGATTTAGCAAGTAAAGTTCTAGTTAATGGCAGATGAAATTCGTCAGATTGGCGCGTAGGGTATTTGTGTATAGTTTTATTTTTGATGAATATTAAATTGAAGGCTGATGGTAGCGTATTATTATTGAACTGGTACATAAACTGACCAAGGCTATAACGATACAAATCATTTATTTTCAACACATTATTTTCAACAAATAAAACGTCAGTATGAGATCTCCAGGAAGTGTTACAAATAACACGCATAGCTTTTTTTTGTAGAAGTAGTATTCTATGAAGATAAGAATCGTATGTATTACCCCAAACAATAATACCATAATTTAAGTAGGGCAAAATTAATGTCGAATAAAGCATTAGTAGGGAGGAGGTTGGCAGAAAAAACTTAACCTTATTTACAATCCCTATGTTGCGAGAGATTGTTCGGCAAATGCTATCAATATGACATTTCCATGAGAGTTTATCGTCTATTATCAGACCTAAAAATTTCATTGAAGTGACGGCTTCTATGTCAGTATCATCTAGTTTAACATTATGTGGTAAGTTACCTATAGAATTGCTGAAGAGCATACATTTTGTTTTTTGTAAATTTAATGATAACTTATTAGCTCTTATCCATTGTAACAATTTGTCTAATTCAATGTTTAGTATATTGACCAAAATATCAGGATCTGCATGTGAGAAGAGCACATTCGAATCATCTGCAAATAAGAGGAAGGAAAGGATATTAGAGGAATTTCGGATATCGTTTATATAGGTAATAAATAAAAGTGGGCCCAGTAGACTGCCCTGTGGAACACCACAATCTACATCTTGCATAGAAGAACATTGGTCGTTAATACACACAAATTGCTTGCGGTTCGTTAGGTAGCCTCTGAACCACTCCAAGGCCCTACCACGAATTCCGTAATTGTTCAATTTGTAGAGAAGTATTTTATGATCGATGGTATCAAAGGCCTTGGAGAGGTCCAGGAAAACACCCACAGTATGCTTGTATTTTTCAATAGCTTCTGTAACTTTTTCGACAAGGGTAAGTAAAGCATGGGATGTACTATGTTTTTGGCGAAAGCCAAACTGAAAATGAGAAATTATGCTGTTTTTATTCAGAAAATTTAGAAGTCTTGTATATATTATTCTTTCCAGAATTTTTGAAAGAGCAGGCAGGAGAGAAATTGGTCTAAAATTACATATATTATCCCTTTCTCCTTTTTTGTAAACCGGTATAACCTTAGAAATCTTCATACAATCGGGAACAACACCGCTAGTCAAGGATAAATTGAATATATGCACCAGCGGATCGACAATGTAGTTTATGACGTTTTTCAATAAAATATTATCAATGCCATCGTGTCCAGTACTCTTTTTATTTTTCAAGTTATGAACTATATCTATTAATTCATTTCTATGTACGGGGACAAAAAATAGTGAATTGGGATTTGGCTGGTCTATAAAGTCTAAAAATTTCTTTTGCGTTGGAGGAATATCATCTGCAAGGCTATGTCCTATTTGAGAGAAATATTGATTAAACGTATCGGCCATCTGCGCTGAGTCGCGAATTTCTACGTTGTTATATGTTATTTTTTCTATACGCGATTTATCGTTATGCTTATTAATGGCACTATTTATGATTTTCCATGTTTTACTAATATCATGTTTGAATAGAATCAACTGATTTGTAAAATATTTTCGTTTTTCAATACGTAATATTTTAGTGAGAATATTTTTGTAAGTGCTATATTTACGGTGAGACTTTTCAGAACGCTGAATTTTGCTTGCGTAATATAAGTTGTTTTTTCGATTGATTAATCTTAAAATTGGTTTAGTTATCCATGGAAGTCTGGGACTCTTTTTATAATTAGAACATTTGTTCACTAATGGAATGTGTCTATCTAAATGAGACATAAGAATCGTCATAAATTTATCATACGCAGTATTTGTATCATGTGAACTATTAACTTCAGTCCAATCAGCCTCTTCGAGACTTTCCTTCAATCGCGCTATTTTATTAGGTGTTACTTTTCTGAATCTTTGCGAGGGGGTGACTTTTTTATTAAAAATACAATGACTTCGTGAAAAAATTGGGTAGTGATCAGATATGTCGGATAAAATTATTCCTGATTCAGGTAAGGGAACAACATTGCAGAAGATATTATCAATAAGGGTTGCTGTTTGGTTGGTAACTCGGGTTGGTTTTGTGATTAAAGGTAATAAGGATGAAGATAGCATGATATCCAAAAAATCTTGTGAAGTATTTGGAGCTGAAGATTTAGAAATATCTATGTTAAAATCTCCCACGATATAGCAGTCTTTATTGGTAAAGACTGGATTTTGTAGTAAATCTTGCAAATATTCTAAGAAGACAGGAATATTCGAACTAGGAGGTCTGTAACATACCGTAATCAAAATATTCTTAGCATTTGGTACTCTAATTTCAATGACAATTGATTCAGCAATTTCAGTCATACAATTAAGATTGCTATGAATAAAATAGTCAAAATGCTGATTGATATACAGAGCTACCCCACCTCCTCTTTTATTAACTCTACTATTTTCTAAAAGGACATAACCGGGGAGTGAATATGAACCTGCAGATTCCCGAGTTAACCATGTTTCGGTCAAAGCAATTGCAGAAAAATGTGTGTGTAAGGGAGTATCCGTTAAAAAGCGCAAGTTATCGAAGTTACAATTCAAACTCCTTACATTTAAGTGCATAATTGAAAATGTATTAGGTGTTTTTTTAAGAGATTTAAATTGATTCACAGTTAAGTAGTTAGAACTTGAATAATGGTTATCATTATCTTCGTTTAGGTCAGTAGCTAGATTATTAATTCCTTGAGATGCAAGATCGCCAAAATGAGAAGAATTTAGATCATTATTTTTAGTATTAATGTTTGGTCTAAACAAATCGTAAAGCTCATCATCGCTCAGTATACTGAAGGGAACGTTTTCAGCCATTAGGGATCAGAGTATAACACAAATTAAAGTACATCGTTTCCCATACGGACAATGAGCGTGAGCGCGTGGGCAAGGCAAGAGACCTGGGGAGAGAGAAAGACGAGTGTGAAAAGAAAGTAGAATACAAAGAAGAGGCTACACTAAAAGAAACATTGATACATTGATACGACTGGTAAACGATTAGATACACACACAATTTCGTGTGCATAATAGAACCACACATAAGCATGCACGGACATGGATGAGCTCCCATGCGTATTAAAAATTAAACATGCTTGGAATGCCCGCCCGACACGAGATAGGCTCCAATAGAGCAACCAACCCCAAATCAGAGTGAACCTCCCAAATAAATGCAGGTGAAAATGCGGAACACAAAGATTGTTAATCAAACCAAAACGTCACATACGGTTAGCTAATTAATAATAAAAGCAAATGTGGTATGTCTTTGTGTCAATATGATGACAATATACCGAAGATCCATTTAAAAAGAATGTACCATCTGGCCAGGTAAATCACCTCCATATGCAAAACAAAAGATTCAGTTATTTAAACATATTCACAATTTGACTGCAAGACAATCCCAAGCATGAAGCTATAGTTGAAAATACACGCTCTAGTTGTATGCATTACAGTAAATACAGAATAAAACACCTTATCTCCAACTGGTCATTTGATTTGTTTGTGAACATTTTTTTTATATATATTTTTTAACACAGCTACTAAATTGCATACAACAGTCTTGAATCAACAACATGAACACCATATTATTTCGTTGGTTTATGGAGAAAATCGGGAAACATTATAGGAGGTACCACTTTTTACCTCAAAGAAACAGAACTTAATACAGGTATTTCCAAAAGAAATGTTATATCCACATAATTATCCTGAACGAAGGAAACTTTTTCTGAATGAAGGAAGACGCATTTATAACTTCCTAAATTACCCATGTATGCAAAACAAGGGATCAGTTAATTAACATATTTACACAGATCAATATGAAATTGACTGTAAGTCAATCTCATTTCACAACCAAAGAAAAGAAAAGAATGCAATGAACAAGCATGCAGCCACTACATGTATGTAGGCATAACACAGAACATTTTGGTTTGTCCTTTGCATGACCTTTCCTGTATTAAAGTTGTTGAACTTAGCAGGCAAGGGGGAGTTTGTCTACATCAATAAGTTTTCATATTGAGACTTGATAAAAGAGTCCTGAAGTTATAGAAAACTCATTAGGAGATTACAACAGTCAGTAGTTGGTATACATGTACATCAGAGTTTTTTTAAAAACAAATTAAATTCAGGGCAGAACTGATCATTCCCTAGGCTGTACGTTTCAAATATACTTCACATAAAATTTGCTTGTTTACATCTTCAAGAGGGATCGCATAAAATCAGAATTTCATGTGATACATGTATAATGATATAAAAAGTGATCATCACAAAAGACTTAAATTGTGAACATAACCAAAAATGGATGTCAACTTGCAAATCCATATAAGATATAAAAACAAACTGTAAATATCAATGGTGCAAAACACCATAATGATGAAAACACACCATTAAGTTAAATTATTTGTTGAAGATCTCTTGAATCTATTTAGTGTGGCTGACCTCATTACTCCCCACCATTGCCGGGCTCAGACCATGCAGACCAATTTTCTGGGGCGGCTCCATTCCGTGTGACTTTACGCGTTTGTAGAATTATCTTTGATCCCAAGATTTTTATTCTTGTTGCTAAGTGATCCTTTTTTCGTAGCGTATACGCGACTGAAGCCAACCTCCCCCTCTCTCTCTTCATCTTGGGAGGCAGGTCAGTGCGAATAGTGACTTTACTGAAGGGGGACGATTCCGGGGGCGGAATATGCGGCTGGGCACTGGTCGATGGGTGTGTACTTGGCTGGCGTGGTCGTCGTTCGAAGCCATACAGCAAGCGATCACGATCAATCATCCTTACGAACCTGATGATAATTGTGGGGGGCTGGGGACGAGCTCCTGCAGCTCCACGAGTGGTTGGGGGCCGTAGCCTGTGAGCATTAGTAAGCGGGATCCGAGCTGCCTCTTCCCTCGAAATGCCCATGAAGTGCACAAAGACATCTTGTGCCACTTCATAGATATCTTCCTTCTCAGTCCCCTGTCTCACTCCATAGATAAGCAGGTTCTGTTTTCTGTCATGTATTTCACTCAAGGTAACTTTTTCCTCTAGTTCTTCGATTTTTTTGTCAATTAAAGAACGTAGTTGAGGTAGGTCTTCTTTTTCAATGCTAGAGACTTTATCGGAGGTGTACATGTATGTTAGACCCGTTTCTAGATCTGATACAGTTTTCTTTGTATTTGCCAGTTCTGTTTTCATGTTGGCCATATCATCCATAATTCTGTCAAGCTTACCATTCAGTTGAGTGAACGAGGCTCTCGACTCCAGCATAAAGGAAACTAGTTCTTGGGGCATCGTGGCCGGTGCGCTGCGGTCCTCGTGCAATGACAATGGCGTGTCACTAGCAATGGCGCCTGCCGTAGCGGATTGCTCACCTTCGCTTGATATTACATCACTGTTTTTGCTCTTAGTTGAAGCATTTGGTTGTGATTTTCCCTTCTGCTGTTGCCTTAAGTTGTAGTCTCGCGCACCCTTATCCATTCTTAAAGATATGGGATCATTAAACGGATATTTTCACCAAATTTGCGTTGATATGTCGGGAGCTCTCAAAAGACCGTGCGTTTACCAGTAAGTCATTATAGTATTTTTTTCTTAATCGCTCCTTTCCATCGTATCAATGTTTGGATAAAGTTGTTCACATATCCTTAACTTTGAGTGCTTGTCTGTTCAAGTTTACTATCCGCGGTCTGACTCGCTCCTTTCCGTCGTATAAATGTTTGGATAAAGTTGTTCACATATCCTTAACTTTGAGTGTTTGTCTGTTCAAGTTTACTATCCGTGGTCTGACTCGCTCCTGTCCGTCGTATAAACGTTTGGATGAAGTTGTTCACATATCCTTAACTTTGAGTGTTTGTCTGTTCAAGTTTACTATCCGTGGTCTGACTCGCTCCTGTCCGTCGTATCAATGTTTGGATAAAGTTGTTCACATATCCTTAACTTTGAGTGCTTGTCTGTTCAAGTTTACTATCCGTGGTCTGACTGGCTCCTGTCCGTCGTATAAACGTTTGGATAAAGTTGTTCACATATCCTTAACTTTGAGTGTTTGTCTGTTCAAGTTTACTATCCGTGGTCTGACTCGCTCCTGTCCGTCGTATCAATGTTTGGATAAAGTTGTTCACATATCCTTAACTTTGAGTGTTTGTCTGTTCAAGTTTACTATCCGTGGTCTGACTCGCTCCTGTCCGTCGTATCAATGTTTGGATAAAGTTGTTCACATATCCTTAACTTTGAGTGTTTGTCTGTTCAAGTTTACTATCCGTGGTCTGACTCGCTCCTGTCCGTCGTATAAACGTTTGGATGAAGTTGTTCACATATCCTTAACTTTGAGTGTTTGTCTGTTCAAGTTTACTATCCGTGGTCTGACTCGCTCCTGTCCGTCATATAAACGTTTGGATGAAGTTGTTTACATATCCTTAACTTTGAGTGTTTGTCTGTTCCAAGTTTACTATCCGCGGTCTGACTCGCTCCTTTCCATCGTATCAATGTTTGGATAAAGTTGTTCACATATCCTTAACTTTGAGTGCTTGTCTGTTCAAGTTTACTATCCGCGGTCTGACTCGCTCCTGTCCGTCGTATAAATGTTTGGATGAAGTTGTTCACATATCCTTAACTTTGAGTGTTTGTCTGTTCAAGTTTACTATCCGTGGTCTGACTCGCTCCTGTCCGTCGTATAAATGTTTGGATGAAGTTGTTCACATATCCTTAACTTTGAGTGTTTGTCTGTTCCAAGTTTACTATCCGCGGTCTGACTCGCTCCTGTCCGTCGTATAAATGTTTGGATGAAGTTGTTCACATATCCTTAACTTTGAGTGTTTGTCTGTTCAAGTTTACTATCCGTGGTCTGACTCGCTCCTGTCCGTCGTATAAACGTTTGAATGAAGTTGTTCACATATCCTCAATTTTGGGTGCTTGTCTGTTCAAGTTTACTAGTATCCGTGGTCTGACTCGCTCCTGTCCGTCGTATAAACGTTTGGATAAAGTTGTTCACATATCCTTAACTTTGAGTGCTTGTCTGATCAAGTTTACTATCCGCGGACTGACTCGCTCCTGTCCGTCGTATAAATGTTTGGATGAAGTTGTTCACATATCCTTAACTTTGAGTGTTTGGCTGTTCAAGTTTACTATCCGTGGTCTGACTCGCTCCTGTCCGTTGTATAAACGTTTGGATGAAGTTGTTCACATATCCTTAACTTTGAGTGTTTGTCTGTTCTAAGTTTACTATCCGCGGTCTGACTCGCTCCTGTCCGTCGTATAAACGTTTGAATGAAGTTGTTCACATATCCTCAATTTTGGGTGCTTGTCTGTTCAAGTTTACTAGTATCCGTGGTCTGACTCGCTCCTGTCCGTCGTATAAACGTTTGGATGAAGTTGACGATCCCGTCCATCCTCTCCCTCTGTAAGAATTCCATGTAGACGGGTTTGTGAACGCTCTTAATCATCTGGGGCTCTACCCTCTTACTTGCTGGTTGAGTCTGTACAGTGAGTCAAAAAGAGACAAATGAAAAATATATTTTAAGAGAAAGGGGTCAGGTAAAAGACCAGGAGGCGCTTCACAGAACTTGTCATCAGTGACAAATGACAGTTTTTGTTATAAGCTCCTGAAATCCTTGCTTCTGATTGGTTATCAGCAGATTGTCACTGATTTTTGTAATTTGTATTAAGGCTTAGTGAAACGGGTCCTAGATATATTTTAAGCATGCTCTGTCTCCTGAATACTACTGTTACTGCTACTTCTAAGACTACTACACCACTACCACCACCAACATCATCACTATCACCCCATCCACTGAAACTATCACAAACTACACAGCCACCGCCACCACATTAACCACCACTACTGCTACTACTAGCACCACCACCATTACCATTACTAATACTACCACCAACACCTTCAACAGCAACACTAGCACTACTCCTGCTACTCCATCAACATGATCACCATTTCCACCACAACCACCACTACTCCCCAGGGAGTGGAGAATGTGCATACATTGTGTGCGGGCAAGCCTGAATCCGATGACTGGGGTAATAATATATATATCTGTAAAGCGCTTTGAGATGGCCTTCGGTTCTGAAAAGCGCTATATAAGAACTAGCTATTATTATTATTATTACCACTTCATCAGAATTACCTCTTCGAAGAATTTCTTGCAGAAGCAGACCGTAGCCAGACCACCCTGCATGGAGAATATCTTGTTTGGGTTGGGTATCTTGGTCGCTTCCATGTACTCCAGGGTAATCCCGTGATCCATGGTGGTATCAAAGGCCCTGGTCCTCCACAGGCAGTTACACAGCGTCAGGATGATGCTGTTCAGGACAATGATGCCTTTCTTCATCTCCTCCTGTGGTGGAATATTGTATTGTAATTTGTAGGTTTATTTGCACTTTTTGTTTTGTTTAATAAAATGTAATTGTTTATCAGTCTATTTTGTTTGTTATAGCGCTTAGAGACTTCGGTGGTGGGTAAGCGCTTTATAAGTAACGTTTTTTTTTTTTTTTTTTATTATTATCAATATTTTCAGGAAAAAAATTCAGTGTTAAACAATTGGTAAGGGTCCTGTTCACACTTAACGTGGAAACTGCCTCAAAAAACTATCATGATAAAATAAATGTTATAATAACAATAATAATAATAATAATGGGTGGGTTCTTGCATAGCGCTCATGTCTGGCACATTGGCACTCCAGGCGCTCCATTATTATCTCCCCTGCTTAAGCATGGCTGTCATTACAGCACTCAAGCATCTTACAGAATAATTTTGTAGCAGGTACCCATTTACCTTGCCTGGGCCGAGTGTGGGAAATGCAGATAATGTCTTGACAATGGCATAAGTGCTACCCTATGGTTCAGTCTAGAGACTTATCCCCTGGGCCACAGCACCATTTTAAGTGTATGGGGATTTTAAGTGGCGTGAACATGTACATAGCATTCATTAGGAGGTTAGGAGGTTGGTTCGACATAATGGGTGTCTGTTTTGTTGAATTTGTAATATGTAATGTCTAATAGTTTTACTTCAGTGTAATTATAGGTGAATTGGTATACTATCCCATAAATATTTTTTTTGTTATTTGCTTATCTACTTTGTTATCTATTATGTTGTTTATATATTCAAATTTGTCATGATTGTAAAGCACATAGAGAAATTTTCAATTTATTATGCGCTTAATAAATATTGTCTATTATTATTATTATTATTACTCATTGCTTACCCATTGTTTGTGGATGTCATTGTCAGCATGCAGTGCGGTGAACTCTGCCTTGTAACTGCAAGGAGAAATAAAAGTAAAAAACAAAGATGTAATGTTTCTTTGTCCTATCATTTAACTGGTAACTGAATGTCGTCTACGAAAGCTTGAAAAATTGTTCTTTCTTAACAATCAGGAGAATTGCCTGTTTCAGGTAAGCTTTTGTGTTGCGAAAGCTATTACCAAAACAGGTGATTTTTCTACTGATTGTGAAGTTACTTTACCAATTAGATGTGTTAGTCACATTTCTAATCAGATTGGTGAGCTACAGAAGCTATTGAGAGAAAAACTTCTATTTATCAGAAAATTTTCTTTTTTAAATCAAACAATTCCATTTTCACCATACCCAGGTTGGTACAAATAACCATTTGAAACACCTCACTTAAGAAAATTTACCAAAGGAGTACATGTTTCCTTTTACGATACAGATAATACCTATGGATATTAATGGGTGAACATACACTTGCTCTGGCAATATTTGCTATGGGCTTCATTTTATCAAAGATATAGGTTAAGTTAGGGTACGTTGCACCTGGGTTTTATAAACCTGATAGCAAACTACTCTAGAGAAAAGCAAAACAAATCTGAGAAGTAGACTGGTGAAAGTTTGGAAGACATCATCAACTTCATTTCTTAAGCCTGTCTGCTCTACTTTGGCCAGGAGGGATTAGACCACCCAGCGTGGTCACTGACAGGTGGTTATCTCAACAAATCAGCTCTCAATTAACAGAAGAAAAATGGGGGACCAACGGGCACCACTTAGGCATTGTATTCTATATAGAGGGACCAAGTAGCTATAAGTAGTGCAGCGGGGCCTTAAACCAACCTAATTCTTTCTATCTTCACCATATTAGGAGCAGGTAATCAAACGTATGCTAATGTAGGCCATGGGATCAATACCAAATATACATGGAACTGTGCAGTTTCATTATCAAACCTGAAGATCACACTTAAAGGCCCACTGCACTACCTATATAGCTACTTGCGCCCTCTATATAACAGGCAATGCATAATCGGTGATCATTGGTCCCCCATGATCCTCTTTTTCTTATGTTATTTGAGAGCTGATTTGATGAGATAGCCACCTGTCCAGTGACCTTGCAGTGTGGTCTAATCCCTCCTCTACAGTAGTACTGATGGGCTTTAAAGGGGGTGTAGCATGACGAGACTACGGACAACCAACTGCAGTATTCACGAACATGCAACATACGCGAAACCGAAGCGTGAGGAGATATTTGGTCTATTTCGCGAATGTTACCACGCACTGATCGTTAATCAAGTCCATTCATTTACGTGCAGTTGTCCAGAAGAAGTCGTAGATGGCGTTAACCAGTATTTGCCATGCTACACCCCCTTTAATAAACTCATGAAATGATAAGGAACCTACTTGCAGATGATCTGGCAGATCCTAGAGCATGCAGTGGGATCTATACCAAACATGGCCCGGTAGCAGTTTATCTTGGCTGGCATCTGCGAAAAGACAATACCGTGCTTTGTGTAGAGAGACGCCACCTGTAAATGGAAAAAGGAATAGAGCTGGGATTATTTTACAATCGAAGACTATAGAGAACCGAAGTGCGAAGGCATACTGGCCTAGTTGTCATGGTTGCTGGTTCCAAACAATTTTGTGCTAAACAATGGTGTGGTGATAATATCGGCCCCTAAACCTAAATTTGTCTTGCTCCAGCCCATTGCTTGACTGACTTCGCAGTGAACTTCATGCACAGGCTCCGTTGTTTAGAACCAGTACCCTGGACGACAAGTGAACATGATGTAAGCACTTCAGTACTCTAAACAAACTATAAACATAATATAGTGATAATTATAGTTATAATAACAACAGTAATGACTACCGGTAAACATGCTTTTATAGTAAATATCTCTGCCATACATTTCCATGCACTCTGGAAAGAAAAGTAGAGGGGGCAAAAAATATAGTTTGAATGACAGGAAATTATAAAAGGTTTATACTGTACTTTACCGACGACTTGATAAGAAATTTTCGTACCACTGAATGAAGGGAACGATAAGTAAGCAAAAGGACTTTAAAAATCATGCATAATTGGACTGCCAGTCTATCTAGTGGCTTTACCTGTTTGAGGACAGGGTTTATTTGGGGGACTAAATTGATCACATATTGTCCTTCAAATTTGCAACAATATTTTTATTATATTTTTGCATGAATTGTCTCTGAAAACAATATACATGGGCAGAAATGTTGTCAAAAAGTTGAGAAATTGAAAATTTTAATAAAAAAAACAATGATTTTGAATTTCTCAATGTTTTGCCAATTAAAGGAGTTTAAAGCTCATGTGTCTTTGAAATTTGCACTTTCTCCTCATGCATCAGGCATATTTTGGGGGGCTCTGAACCAAAATATATTGAGCCAAACCACAAAATGGCCAGGGAATAATAGTCGCAAAACGGTTAAGACAGAGATTTTGTGAGGGTATTTCTTAGTGATGGTAATCAATCCAAATTAATTAAAGCTAATTACTCACCAGTTCAAAGAAGGTGAGTGTGTGATGTAAGAGAAGGGAATGGTGCTGATGAAGCTGAAGAGCGACGGAGCACAGTCCATCCACAAACTCTACCAGCTTCTTGACCGTGTTCATCGGGTCAAAGTACGCCACCCGGACGGAGAATACAGATGAACTGCATGAAGAGAAAAGATGTCATCAGTATCGTTGTTGTTACTGTTGTTGTTGTTGTTGCTGATGTTTGGTTGTTGTTAATATAATCATTATAACTAATGGGATTTGCTGTACCATAGCGCTTACAAATACAAATATATGAAAAGAGGACAAAAAATATAGTCTCACAGGAAGTAGATCACGTAGATCACTGGGGAAAAAGGTAAATTTTGAGGGATCTTTTGAAGGTGGCAAGACAGGTAATTTCCCTTATGGAAAAAGGGATGCTGTTCCAAGACTTTGATGCAGCTACTGCAAAACGTTATTCAGCTGCTGAGAGTCTAGATTTGGGAATGATAAGTTTACATGTGTCGGTTGCTGAGCGAAGATTACAAGATGGTGTATATATTTGGAGGGTTTCATTTAGATTTCAGGTGCCAAATAATTGAGTATTTTGAAAGCATACAAACAGAATTTAAACAGAACACGTTGGTGGAGAGGTAACCAGAAGAGCTCCTTAAGTAAGGGTGAAGTATAAGTTCTGGACCCACGGCCAAAGATAATTTAATCTTTAACCTTCTTTATCTACGGGTTATTATGACTTCTATAGGTTTTGCTAAATATGCTCAGCAAAATCGTTGAATATGAGAAATATTAAGATTGAGGTACATTTCACAAAGGATATTATCCCTCTGCCCTTCCAGTTCTTTTTAGTGGGACATTTCACTTACATAATTTTACATGTATCCCTACCTCCCTGATGTAATGGAACATTTTTTCAGTACTTTGGAGATCACAATACATGTACAAATTATCTGGAAGTTAAAGATCTCGAAGTTTAATGTCTGGATCTTTCAGCCGAAGTGACTGCAGCTTTATATGTACCTTGAATGAAGATGACGCGCCTCAATGTCATCATCATCCTCATCCAACAAGACCTTCTCTGTCTCCTCCACCTTCTGCCTCTGTGCCGTCTCGTGATACCTGCTAATCTCGTGGGTCACGTAGTTCCGCAGGAGCTCCGTCAGCGTGTGAAGGACCTGGCACTTGAAGTAGACCGAAGAACTGAAGAACAGGGTTCGGAGTGGTTCCAGGACCAGGTCATTGAGGACTGAAGTAAAAGAGAAGAAGGACAAGCATTTTTTTTTTTAAACAACGGTATACTATTGGCATGAATGTTCAGATAACATCATCATCAACATCCTGTGGGTTCCTCTATGAGGGAGGGGGGGGGGTCGGGTCTCCTCATTACTGCTCTTCATCTCATCCTTCCTGTAGCCATTTCCAAGTCAATTTCTACAAAGTTTTGGTATATGGTCATGAATTTGGTTCAAATGAACATATTGGGAGTATATGCGATCCTACAATATTAAGTGATCGTTGTCGCGGTTGAAATCCGAGTCTAAAGTTATGAAATTGTAAATAATAAACTCTTTATGTTGTATAGCTCCCTCTCAAGATCAAGATATTAATTAAGCTATAAAACAATGTTTCTTGACTTAAATCGACTGATAGCTATTCTCGTCAGGAAATTATATATCACAACTACATATTCTGAAATGTTCATGGTCCCAGCTACCATTGTACAGCCGTAGGCGCTATTTGAAATTCATCAATTCATAAAATGTTTATATTCAATTTTTTCTCGAAAGCGGAAGTGTTTTATGGGCTAAATTTTCTAGTGCTTATGATACATCCACAGGTGCAAATATATCAAAATTGTAAAGAATACCTATCCACCCAATTTTCAAAATTTCCCAAAACTTTGTATTACCTTTAATGCAATCTATCCACCTTTTCCTTAGTCTTAGTTTCTTATTCCATCTCCTTCCTCTTTGCTGCCAATTGAAATCAGGTCATCTTAATTTTTTCTCTTCCATACCAATTTAGTCTGCTCTGTCTATTCTTCTCCCTTACTCCTGTCACTTTTACTTCCTTTCATACTTCATCATTTCACCTCCTCTCTTTTCTTTTTTCTTTCCAAGAACATGGCTCGTTCACATATGACACTACAACGTTTTTTTATGATGATGTAATAATAATAATAATAAAAAAAACGTTACTTATAAAGCGCTTACCACCGAAGTCTCTAAGCGCTATACACACAAAATAGACTGATATACAATTACATCTTATACAAAACTAAAATGCAAATAAACCTACAAATAACAATACATATGGAATACACATCAAAGTGAACAGAGTTAATTAATCATCGAACGCAATTTTGAATAAATGTGTCTTGAGACTAGTTTTGAATAGGTTAACGGTTTGACAGTTTTTTACATTTAAAGGTAATTTGTTCCAAAGTTCAGCAGAAGCTTTGCGAAAGGAGCGATTACCATAAGAGAGAGTTGACACAGAAGTAGAAACGAGGTTTAATTGTGAAGATGACCGTAAATTGCGTGAGGGTTTGTATTCCTCGATTAATTCTTGCAGATAAATTGGTGCCAATTCATGAATGCATTTATAAGTTAAAACTAAGATTTTGTACATAATGCGGTACGTCACCGGCAACCAATGCAATTCGCGAAGTACTGGGGTGATGTGTTCACAAGAAAGCGTAAAGCGTAAATCGTAATCAGCTCAAAATTTCTGTATCTTATAACACAGAGGTCAGTGAATAAGCGCAAGTCCTCTTTTGTGTGCAGTTGCCAACCATTTACACGTTAAAAAGAATCACGCCATATCTGAACCAGCCCGTAATGTACAATGGAAAAGACAGAAATTATTCAGACTTGTTTCATATTCTTACTGCGATGGAAAAAAGCACCTTACCATGGAAAGGATATATCCTAAATCGGCTGATCATCTTGAGAATGTACGGCCTGTGATCGTGACCATTCCATGTCAATAGATACCGCGTTAAGAACTGCTCACAAACTGGGACGCTCTCCTAAACGATGAACGATAAAGAAATAAAACACACCATTTGAAGAAATTGTATCACAAATTTGAAACAAATTTACAAATTAATACTCAGTAGTGAGTGGCTGCAATTTCAAACATCTCTCTTTCAAAGCAAATAGTACTTTTGGCTCAAATAAATTATGCTTATCAGAGGCTGTTCAGTGTTTTACCAGTCATCCTAGTGATTCAGCCAGTAGTTATAGATCGAGTGCTCAATCTATATTTAAAGCTTTTGTCCTAATGGCGGACTGATGAACATTAATAAGTCAAGAGAGCTTAGATATTTGTTTCCAGTCTATTGTGACTGTGCCATGGACCAGTTATGGCCTACAGTAGTAGTAGAGTCGCTGCCCGGCAAGCAGTGGATGGTAGGTTCAAATCCTGCTGGTTCCTAGATTTTTTCTTACTTGTTTTCAATTACAGGATCGAACACGCTATCTTTATCTTCTGGGTGCAAGCCAAAAATATCTTTACAACAATTAGAAACACACCTTGACACAAAGCAAGGATAGCTTTGAGGAGCTGCTGAAAGGGATTATCACTTCAAGGTTTACAGATTCATAACATACATTCTACAATGTACATGTACAAAAAACTCCAGCTAATGAGATGTTATTAAAGTTCACTGGAATCTTTAAAGGGGAAGAGAACATTTCTACATACATATAAAACATTACATCCTCTCTTTTTTTGGGGTATAATTATACCTGAATAAAATCCATAAAGTTGATCAGTAGCTGGAGAAGTTGCTCTGTTCTCCCATTGCAGCTCCCTGAATCCATGAGCTCTGTGGAAAAGGAAAAAAAAAAGTTAAATTTCAAAATTAATACCTAGATTCCTATTTTTTACTGAAATATTCTGTGTGAAAAGTAAACAACGTAGACTGTTTCCCTAATTTTGCCTTGAGATTCCTAATTTTCGCTGTGAAAGGTTGGCATGTACATATATGATATTTGTATATTTGGAAAGGTAATTACAAATTGAAGCAATCACAAGTTTTCTTTTTTTTCTATGGCTCAACAACATCGAGCTCAATTATTTCTAGAAGTTTGCTTTAAACTTTTATCACCTTGTGGATTGTGGAATTTGGAGATGATATTCAGCCAATTCATACCTCCACATATTTCCAATACATAAAAAAATGGAGGGACACATTTTCAACTGCTTCCCAGCATTTCTCAAAGTTTATGAAATTGATGTTGTATTGACAATTTGACAATATACACTGCAGCAATACTCATTGTGTATCACAGTTGAGATTTTGTGCAATCACAAGTTTTCTTTTTTTTCTATGGCTCAACAACATCGAGCTCAATTATTTCTAGAAGTTTGCTTTAAACTTTTATCACCTTGTGGATTGTGGAATTTGGAGATGATATTCAGCCAATTCATACCTCCACATATTTCCAATACATAAAAAAATGGAGGGACACATTTTCAACTGCTTCCCAGCATTTCTCAAAGTTTATGAAATTGATGTTGTATTGACAATTTGACAATATACACTGCAGCAATACTCATTGTGTATCACAGTTGAGATTTTGTGTAATTGCTTAAATTGATTTAGTTTCAATTAAATACCTGTTTGTAGTGTCTGTGAGAGCCAGAAGTTGAGTCTCTGCGTGGTGGCCTGATCCCTCCTACATGCGACCAGATACTGTAAGACAGGTGACCTCAGCACGGCGGCAGCCTGGCTTGGTAGCTGGGTCAAAGTTCAAAGGTTACAGATACATGTATAAAGTAAGCTTCTATAACTGCCTTCTATATATGTCATTGAGTTGGTTTAGAATACCAGACTCAAAGTATTCACTGCTCCAAAGGATGTTAAGACAGGTCCTTTCAAAAGAACAAACACCATGATAAAATGGGAAATGAAGATCAATAAATGTCAAAACGTGATCTAAATAATATTAACATTCAATGTGTATGCGTTTTGGGGCCTATTGGTGAAAAAAACTTTTTGGCTTACCTCCAGGTGGTCAAAGTTGTCGAGAAACTCTTCAAAAGACTTGACCTGCTCAAGGGGTACTTTCGTCATGACCTCTGCCCTGGGGTCAAGGGTCGTGTAAGAAGAGCGCAGGTCAGGTACTGGGTTGAGCTTCCTCCTCTTCGTCACCTGAAAGAAAGTTTAATCGAGAAACATAGAGTCTGTTGATTCTACCTCATTATTTGGAATTTGCAGAGACATAAACTTGAATTGGGGAAAGGTTATCTGTTATTGTTATTGTTTGGTTATGTTTTAAGGCGATTCAGTCAAAATTGATCATATGTCTGTACGGAAGGTCTGGATTATAATAGCAAAATTATTGGGATATTGTATGGTTGGTCAAGCGTGGTCACCTGTGATTCATTTACTGAGACTATCCCACGTTTTTTCATGAAAAAGCGTGCAATAATTGCCATTACTTTCTTTAAGTAGGCAATGTAGAGGTAAGTGAGCTTACATTGTGTGTGAGCCTATACTTGCGTAGCACTACGCATAAAGAACCCCAGAACTCTCTGAACCAAACTGCCACATTAGTTAGCACACCTTCCAAGTTGTAATTCTACAGGTTCGAAATTCTGTCTGTGAACCATCTTGTTACCATGTCCATTTGTTTCGATGACAAACAAGATGGCTACCTACCATGGCAACATCTGTGATTGCTCTTTGAGCAGCATCCCTCTGCACGCTCATTTTGGCTTGGCAATTTTTACAGGTTTGAACTTTTTTTCATGGACCATTCTGTAAGTATGTCCATTTGTTTTCATGACTACCAAGATGGCTACCTACCATGGCAACATCTGTGATTGTTCTATGAGCCGCGTCCCTCTGCATACTCGTATTGGCCGGCCTTCCCTCCTGGATCCTCTCTCTCGCCTTGCGCACCTCGGACGCCCAGTTGCGGTCCGTCAGCTTGAAGTAGGCCCTCTGTGTTGAAGGCAGGGACAGTGAGACAAGGTGAGGGGCGAAGACCTTGTAGATGGAGAGCAGTCCTGTGATGTGGGGCTGTGAACCCTGGAAACAAAAAGTGAGAAAAAGTAGGGTCAAAAGTGAGTGATCTACCAAATAACCATCTTCTGAAAAACAATTGTATGTAGCCTTTAGCAAAATCTTTTACTTGTTCTGTAGGACAGACAGACTCTACAACCTCTTGAAGAATACCATCGGCAGTCTTCATGTGCATCGTCTCATAATTTGCTTTATTCAGGGGTGATAGTGAGCACTAAATTTTTTTTGTTTGTTATCCCCTCAACCACGCCCCCCTCGAGTAAAAAAAAAAAATGGGGACTCGGGGGGAGGGGGCAGGGGGGATGACATCTAAATGGGAAGAATAGAGAAAATAAGGGGAAAATCTGGATAAAATCTGGTTTTAAAAAAAATCGAGGAAAAATCGGGAAACCGATTTAAATCAGGTTTTTATCAGGCCTGTTTATTACCCCTTTATTGAAATTAATATGCATACAAGAATCTCTGTATATCACACATGTTGAAATTTGATGACTCAATGTAAAAATGATGAAGCTTGCCTTTGTAGACCTTAGAGATTAATTTGGTGTGGGAAATTCAAAATGATCAGGTGTTCTTACGGGTCATACGCACTACAAGAGGGTGTGTGCATTACTGGTACATAGGACCTGTTGGTAAATATTGATTGATTGATAACAGCTATTATTGGATAAACACCCAAATGGTGTCAATTTCACCATGTGAACCATAGATTATACAGTGTATTTCAGAATAAATCTAAATTTAAGCTAAGACGATGGAGTGACTCTCTGTATTGTATCTGATGAAGCCAAATACCACTTGACCTGAAGCCCTGGTCTAGTGGTAAAGGCATTTGGCGTACAAACCCAGGACCCAGATTCAATTCGCGGCAGGGACAGTTTTTGCAAACTATGCCATTTCAATTCCATGAAAAGGAAGGCAGTAAGGAGAAGAAATGCGTCTGTAGCTATGCTAATCATTTCTTTTATCCGACCCAGACTTAGCGTCCTTTTGACTCCACACAGTAAATCTTATTCATTCAGCATAGATTTTTTGAGACTGTGATTTGTCATTTCTCACCAGGACTTGAGACTAATGTCCCTTTTCAATATACTTAAAAGAAGGGATACTTACCACTCTCCTCTGTACGCTGAGGAGTTTTCTCACTCTATGAGCAATGACGTCTTCTTTTCTTGTCAACAGATAGAGAAGATGGCAGGCATGTGGGCACTGAAAAAAAGGAAACCCAAAAAAAAAATGCATTTTCAATTCAATTTAGAGTGAAGGAGCCTGTCTCATTTAATATCATCAGGGAAAAAATTCCATTTGGGGGATTGGTTCATAACATTTTGGTGCAGAGTTCTATAATATCACCTTTATTATGCAGAAAGAAATGTACAGCACCAGGGCCCTGTTTCACAAAACATGTTATCATTAACAACTTACAATAATTGTTATAAGCTACTAAAATCATGGCATCTGATTGGCTGAGAGCAAATTGGTCATAGAAATTTCGACTTTTTTTTTTTATTGATAACAAGTTTCATATGAAACATAGCCCTGTGCCCCATAACATAAAGCTTTTAATATCAATTGATTGTACATCATGGTCAATTGCACAATAGCAATCAACTGCTAACTTATCTTTGTTATGTTACAGGGCAAAAGGAATTAAAATAGACTTGACAATATACACTGTATTAACAAATTCAAATTCCCTGTCATCATTTTGTAACTTCTGCCACAATTTCTCCTCCTATCCAGACGTTATTTTCTTTTCTTGGAAAAGTGTAGCAACAAAATATGCTGCCAATTTGACCTCAACAAATTTAGCCCACAAAAACAATTGTCCTTGATTGGTTAAAGATATCACACTATATTAAATTTAAAAAAATTAAAAAATCTTGAATTAGCCCATGGAAAATTGTCACTACAAACTGACATGTACTCACCAAGGTATCATTCTCAATGAAGTAGAAGATAATGCCATACAAGGCATGTAGCTTTTCTGTTCCATCCAAGAGGTCAAAGGTCAATACGATCCACTTCAGAAGCAATGCCTGTAGAGATTAGAATAGGATGACGAAATGAGAATACATGGAGAAAAATAGAAATTAGGTATCAAGATATATATAGGCAGTCATGCTACCATAACATCACATCATAAACCGTTATTCTCATACAAATATTTTCAAATGGGTAAAGATATGATTACAGGTTCACAATCAACTAGAATGAATTAAAGGTATTACAAAGTTTTGGTATGAAGTCATGAATTTGGCTCAAATGAACATATTGGAAGCATATGCGATCCTACAGTATTCAGCGATCGTTGTCGCGGTTGAAATCGAGTCTAAAGTTATGGAAATAACATAATAAACTCTTTATTTTGTATAGCTCCCTCTTAAGGTCAAGATATTAATTAAGCTATAAAACATGTTTCTCGACTAAAATCGACCAATTAGCTATTCCTGTTTGGAAATTATACATCACAACTACATATTCTGAGATTTTCATAGTCTCAGCTACCATTTGTAAGGTTGTAGGCGCTTTTTGAAATTCATCAAAATTTACCGGGAGCACCGGTAAATTTTTATATTCAATTTATCTTGAAAGCAGAAGTGTTTTAGGGGCTAAATTTTCTAGTGCTTATAATACATCCAAAGGGGCATCCAAATATATCAAAATTGTATAGAATGACTATCCACCCAGTTTTCAAAATTTCCCAAAACTTTGTATTACCTTTAAGAGTTTGGTTTAGTAAAACACTTTTTCCTGAGGTTACAAAGTGCTGTATAATATAAATATCCCAGGTTTACTGTAGATTACTGTCTGGCTAAAAATAAAAATAAAATATTAAATGTAAAAGTAAGCACCCGAAGAAAATTAACAACTGATAATTATGGACAAATTATATATGGGTGGAAAGATTTTCTCTTGAAAAAACATGAATAATTTGCTGGAAAATCATATAGATATCATGGAAAGGGGTAAAATGCAATGTTGTGGCTAGCTGTGTCTAGCATCTGAAGGCAGAAAATCTGGATCTCAAAATTAACATTTTTGAGAGATGATTATCATTACAGCGGGCACCAAACTTATTTTGAAGAGGGAAGTGGTTATATTTGATCAGTAAGGCTTCCCCTTCGCAATGATATGAATTTTGCATCAATTCAAAACACTTTTGATTCTTCGGGTGACTACTTTATCATCAAAATATCACGGTCTCAACTCACAAGTTCAAGATCTCATCCTACCTGTTTTTCATGAGAGGGCTTATTGGTGCACATCCAGGATATACTCTGTACGGCCGCATCCTCCGGGATGCTATCCACTGGTAGGAGATGCTTGATGAGACGGGAATTGGTGGAGTCAGCTGCAAATGGAAATATAAGTACACAAAATGGCCGGCATTAACAATTTTAAGCAAATAGACCATTTCGTGGTTATGTTTGTACAGATCTTGTACACGTGAAGACGTCCCACTTTTTGCATTTTAGAATCACTGCCAAAGTGATGGAGGTGCTTCATGAAAACTTTTTGTTATGGACCACCTACCATCAATGTCTTCAATCTGAGAATAATGCCATAATTCTGTGAAAAAATTAAGAAATCGTTATGAAATGAATTTCTGATTTTTGCTTGGCACTCAATAAATAAATTTAAGAAAACTAGTTTTCGTCACACTCATCTACCAAAAGAAGAAAATAGAAAAGAAAAAAAAACTACAATCCATCTATAGTACATCCACATATGAGCACCGTTATAGCAGAGCTCCTCACTTTTCCCTTTTCAGAGGGTACCAAGAGTAATTATGGAGGTCTATGTGAGCTGTGCCATTGTTCATATTTTCATTGTACTCAGGAATGGGGGTCAATGAGTGATTTCAAGTTGGGTGTTTAAGGCTGGTGTTAGTGTTTAATAAACACTAACACCAGCCTTAACACCGAAATGGAAATCAGTTGGTGTTAAGGCTTTGACCTCTGAATATCGTCAACTTCCGGTAGCTAGTGTTATCGATTTTGCAAAATTGTCGTCTGCTGAACCGACCTTTGTGGCTGGTGTTAATATTTTACGTACAAATGTCCTATTCACTAACACTAGCCCCTAGGGATTAAGCAAATGTTGATTTCCAGTTCGGTGTTAGTGTTGTACCCGCACACAGTCAACGCACGAACGACGCCAATTTATTGTCTGACGATCAAATACTAATATATGAAACAGGTAATTCATATATTCTTTTGTGTAAAATTAGTTATTTTATAAGACCAGAGAAATAGGTGTAAATTTATTCTGTACTTTTCATGATATCTTTAGTTTTGATGTACTATTTTAAATCATCGTCGTGAAATCAAGTATGTGGTGACGTCACGGCTGGTGTTAAGCTATCGATTTTGATATCGGTATCGGGCTCTTAATTTCATCAGTAAATTTTCCGCTCGATTTAAGAGCTCTTGACTGCTCTAAACACTAACACTAACACTAACACCAAACTTGAAATCACTCAATGTGCAAGGGCCCATGTTGGTAGTGTTAAAGCCCTGATTAGAGCACACTCATAACGGACACTTACCAAATTTCCCTGATGCTGCTATATCGACCAGAGTTAGAATGACTGCCTCACTCAAACCATTTCTCTGAGCTTCTTGTATGATGGTATCCAGGGCATTACTGAGCTTGATGTTGGCTCTTACTTTGGTATCACTCGTCGCTGTCACGGGAGAACATGAGATAGACGGATATAAGAGGAGGAGGAGCGCCTTACAAGCGACATAAGAGGAGGACATAAGAGGAGGAGCGCCTTACAAGCGACCACTCTTATGTGCTCTCTTGTTTTCTGTGAAATTTTGTGTCTTTTTGTGATCTTCGTGATTTGATGTTTACACCAGTGGAGGAAGTTTTTTAGCGCTTAGAGACTTCGGTGGTAAGCGCTTTATAAGTAACGTTTTTATTATTATTATTATTATTATTATATTAAAAGAGATTTGCAGGTTAAACCGACTTTTCCTGTAAAAATTTGTAATCTCAGGATTTACAGTGATATCAAACGACCGCCCGTTTTTTCCACCAATTTGGCTATCCATTATATAACAAACAAGGATTTTTTTTTATAATGTAGGTTTTAAAGCTTCTACCAACCTTAAATTTTGTGGGCAAGCTTTCGTCTACTATGGACTTTCTTGTTGTAATCTCTTTAAAACTGCTTTATAAAAACTATTAGAAATTCTCTCTGATGCTCATAAAAAAAAACTAAATCTGGAAGTACAATAATGTTATTATTATAAAAGTAATAGATCCTATGAGCGATATAATACAAATATTAAGGAATGTAATGACATGGTCTGATCATTATTGAATGCCCTTCTGCCTCAGAACAGACGATAATATAAAAAAAATACATATTACTAAATAATTTGAAATAATATTCATAGAATTACTGGTTCCTTTTCCTTGTATACTTACGATCAGTAAAGAACTTGACAGCCTCTTTCAGTCGTTTTGCACTCTCTTTTTCTTTCTTGGAAGGAGACTTCACCATGGACTTTTGAGGGGTTATGCTTTGACGTGACCTGGCAGCCATTTTGTATTGCTAAGATGATGTACTAAATTGCTTAGGAAAAATTCATCCTTGTCCTTTGGGGAACTTCTCTCAAGACTCAAGTTTAATGTCCCCTCTGAAGAAGAAGAAAAAAAAGGATATCTTACTTCTTAATCTTAGTGCAATATTGATCTTGTGAGTTGTGTGCTAATTATAAGACAAAATATTACTTAAAATATTACATAAAATATTAGCTAAAACATTTTACAATCTATTCAATCAATGTAGAGCTAGAGAGGAATTTATTCTTCATTTTAAATGTAGATCTAGTCTAGATTAGATCTAATCATTGTTCACTGAAAATTTCAATTTTCAAATTTCTGGTTAAATTGTTGATCGATTTCAAATTGCTTTGTCTTTGAGTCTGATGAGTAGAATTAGACATAATTATATAGTCTAGGCCTAGTACTATACTAATATAGAAGTATTTAGAAAGAAGAGTCAACAAAGTCAAAAGCCTTCACAAGCACGTAGGCTACTCACAAGCACAACTCGTACTCAGTCACATTCAATTCACTCAAACTCAACAATCAATGATTCATGAATCTGTTCACAAGAGTCAAGACACAAGCAAACTTGCAAGTTTTTGTTTACATCACTCTTGAACTTTGAAGCAGGGTTATAGGTGCCAATTAAGGCTAGGTTATTTCAATATAATATTTCATAAGCATGTAAAGTAAATTAAGGCTAGGTCTGCGGCCCATGTACAAACTCAAATTTTAAACAATCTATTCTAGTCCCACACGCCCATGATGATGTTGGTGGTCACTGCAAATATATTGTCATTTAAAAACACCTTTGCAAATTCACGATATCATTGGAACAAAAGCATACGCAATCAATTCTAAACCACTATAAATATACATGCAAAGGGAAAGTCTCACACATTATGCTTAAAAATGAATATAACAAGCTTAAAACAAAATTTTACCTGAAGTCTAACGCCTGCCGCCAAACATTCATAATATTGGAAATCTCGCGCTTTGTCAATCAAAGTCTCGTTTTTCGCGATGCGTGCTGAAGTTAGCGATTATTATTTTTTATCTTTGTATGTTTGGGTCGATTGCTTTTGATGAAAAGGCAATTATAGTTAAACAACGTCAGCCTAGTTCGACCAAAATATATTTTATCATTTCCATTTAATATCTTATTACATATCAAATTTTCAAAAGTAGATCTTAGCCTAACTTTCAGTCATGTTAAATTCAAAGAGTTCTATTATAGAATATAGAAAATGTGTCTTTACAGGTCGTTATGGTGATTCCATAAAGAAAAAACTGTCTAGGCCTCCAACTTTTTTTTTAAATCTTACTGTTTCGATTGTCAGTCAAATTTAAGTCTGTGGTTTTCTTCTTTTCATTGCCCCCTTCAAATCACTCAGTAATTTACATCCACATCATTAATCATATTTTTTGAAATAATTTAACATAGCCTACTCTCTCTGAGTCTCTAAAAACAGAGTGCATTTTCACTCTATTTTCACTTTCTTGGAAGTGACGTCCGTGATCAAATGTTTAAGAGTGAATATCGATTGATTTTAGAGTGCTCTCTTAGAAGAAAAGAGTGAATGTTCACTCTATTTTCACTACATTTTCACTTTTCAGAGGAGTGACGTCCGTGCATGATCACTCGATTTTTTTTCAGAGAGTAGGTTTGATGCCCGGTAACCGGCATGTACAAACAGTATACTTCAATCAGTAGCGGTTCTAGAGGGGCCTTGCGGGGACCCAAGTTGCCATACCCCCTCCCCAGCCCCTCCCCCCCCCCCAAAAAAAATAATAATAATAATGATAATAATTATTATTAGTTATATCATTTAGTTCTAGAACACATGTAAACTTAACGCATTTCATTTCATGCCTTAAAAAAAACAATCCTTCATTATGTGGCTGTTATAATTAACTTATTTCTGATCATAATATATAGTGTAAGCTTTGTCGCCCATATATGGGTTTCTATCCTGAGGGCGCCATCAGCATAGGCGCCGGAAGTGGGGGGGGGGGGGGGGGAATGGGGGGGGAAACGCATTTCCCCCCCCCCCCCCCCACAAAAAAAAAAAAAAAAAAAAAAAAACGCCCCCCCCCCTCCAAAAAAAAAAAAAAATGCAGTAAAGGAGTAAAGATGGTTTGTATTTTAAACCCAAAAGAAAATAACAATAATAAAAACCGGAATTAAATCACATATAAAATTCCATTCAAAGAAAAGGAAAGTTAACATGAATTCAATTTTCTAAACATTCCGCATGCCACCTATATTTATCAATAGAGGTTTTTTATAATAGCGATACGCGCATATCGTGGAAATATTATGAGAGGATGGAAAAGCGTGTGTGCTTTTTTGTTATAGGGGTGAGAAGACATGAGCCCCTGAACACTGGCTTACTGATGGGGGGGGGGGTAATTTCTTATTTGATACCACTGATTTACAAATATTGCTGAAATGACATGATTTTCCGGTATTGTTTCTCAATTTTTTTTAGTCATATACCTTTTCATGAGTTTGTTGGAAAATTAGAAATTCCCTAATTTACAGTCGGGCGAAAAATATGCTTATTTAGAAGCCTTTACGTCAGGGCCTGAAGAAACGGCTGGGCTCGGGGGCTCGAGCCCCCCTCATTTTTTGAAAAAGTATGTTACAGAGAAAAAGAAAGAAAGAGAGAGGGAAAAAATTAGAGACCTGCCAAGGTCACAAAAGAGGTATCAAAATATGCCCATATGACCGACAATTAAATACCTAAAAAAAACGAGCTTCCGGGGGCTCTGCCCCCTGGACCCCACCAAGTGCCCTAAGACGGGCCCCTGGATGCTCATCTGACTGTAATTAAATACCTAAAAAAAAACGAGCTTCCGGGGCCTCTGCCCCCTGGACCCCCACCAAGGGCCCTAAGGCGGGCCCATGGATGGTCATCTGACTGTAATTAATTACCTAAAACCCCTGAGCTTCCGGGGGCTCTGCCCCCTGAACCCCCACCAAGGGCCCTAAGGCGGGCCCCTGAATGCTCATTATACCGTAATTAAATACCTGAAACTCATTAGCTTCCGGACCACATCCATTACCTTAAATAGGGCCCCTGGATGCTCATTTGACCGTAATTAACCCTGAGCTTCCGGGGGCTCTGCCCCCTGGACCCCCACCAAGGGCCCTAAGGCGGGCCCCTGAATGCTCATTTGACCGTAATTAAATACCTAAAACTCCTTAGCTTCCGGACCACATCAATTGCCTTAAATAGGGCCCCTGGATGCTCATCTAACCGTAATTAATACCTAAATTCCCTGAGCTTCCGGGGGCTCTGCCCCCTGGACCCTCCGCCATTTAGTGACCTAACAGTGTCACAAATAAGGTATATAAATATGCTTATCTGACCGTAATTTAATGCCTAAAAACGCTCAGCCCCTTGACCCCCTGCCGGGGCTTCCAAACGTTTTTGCTCATTACGCCACTGCCCCTGGAAGGTGAGCCCCCTGGAACGTTTCCCCCCCCCCCCCCCAATCCCAAACTGCTTCCGGCGCGCCTGGCCATCAGACTCTAGCTATTAAGATGGTGGTCTATGATTTTTCAATTTTGAAACGATTTGTCAACTATGTTTTTTTGAAAGTATAATTGTTCAATTGATTATTACCTAGTGTCCTAGTTTGTATATTACTTTGTAATACGTTGAAAAATGCAGAAATAAAACCAAACAAAGGCATACCGCGAACAATGAGTCCTGGCTAGTGATATTGAGGGTAGCTTGTATATATAACTTCAAAATGTCTCATCCATGATAGATGGATACACATATGATAAAAAGATAAAGACAGACAGAAAAAGACATTGATTGCCAGTCTACAAAACCAGTGAATCCCAACTCTTCTGGACGCCGGGTTTCACTGGGTGTAGGCCTATATCTGCGGCATACTTCAGTGCCTGCCACGTTACCCCCGCTGCCCTTCAAAATGAACTATTATGATGATTCTACACAGGCGCGTACGCAGGGGGGGGGGGGGGGTGGGGGTCGAACCCCCTCATTTTTTTCCTTTTATGTGTGTGATTTGGATAAGAAAAAAAAAAGTGCTAATAGGTGACCAAAAAAGGTGACCTTAAACCCCCCCCCCCCCCCCCCAAACGGAAAGATATATCGATCGTTGATTTTCACATTTTCACGAAAAAAAAAAATGTCCTCTTACTCTTTTTCTCTATTTACGCATCAATTTCGGTATATAGCTCTGTGCCGTTTTCACTTGGAAAAAGGGCCATTTTTAAAGCTGAGGGGCACTTTTTTCATTTATGGAAGTAAGGGCACCAGCCCACACGCCCTTGCTCCGAGTTCCACCAACAACTAATCAACCGCTCCTGACTAATTTGTTTTCTTTTTCCCTAAACATTTTTCACCACTTATAAAGATTTTTGTGGACAAAATGGTACCTGATTTTTTTTTAGGAAAAAAAGTCATCGCTTACTTCAGCAAAATGTATCTCGATACCCGCGAGATTCACGTAAACCGACGAGTAACCACGGAGACGAGCATAAACGAACGACTGAAATGACATTTATTGGAATATGAAGTCAAATATGACTATATTTATATTTTATAATGACAACTAAAACACAAGCTAACATGACGGTAAGTTTTGAAAGTGGAAATGTTGCTATTAACTAAGGTTGAAGCGTCTTATTTTCACTTCGGGTGCTCAAAAAGTAGGTTGGTACAGTCCCATACGTAATATATGATGTATTCTATGTCAGATCGATTGAGGCTGGCCTGCTGCGGCGCAAACTGCGACCGCGGCCGCGTTTCTTTACTCACTCTGACTTTAGTCTCCGTTTTTGTTTTTGTTTTTGTCTTGCCATTGAAAAAAAAAAAAATTCTAGGAGTTTATTTATTGGTCATTCTATCATTATTTAGAAAGTATCAGGAAAATATTCTTTAAAAAAATTCTACAATGTCAATAGGGTCTAAAGAAATGTTCTGAAGCATGAAGGCGAACCTGAACCTGAGGCTGAGATTATCTGTGACTGTGAATGTGAGTCGCGTGTGAGTATGACTATCAGGGACTAGGCGTATGTTTATGACAACGTTCTGTTACTTTTTTATTTTTATCTTCATGATTATGTATTGTTGGCTAACATAGATCTACTTTGCATGCTAACAACATACAAAAATTCAGAATACCACCCATGTTTTAGTAGACCTAGGTCTAGATCTAGATCTAGACTAGATCTCTAGGTCTATACATGGAATAAATCAGACAGTGAGTTTCATTAGATTGAGCAATATTTTTATGTTTCTTATTATTAATGATGTAATTTGTGTTCTTATCATCAGAAAAACTCTCCCAAGCCAGTGCAGGTTCTGCTGAGAAGGCCAATAGCCCCACCCATTCCAACCAAGTCCGCCGTTCCGGAGAAACCCAAGACTGGAGCATCCTCATTCCTGCCTTTCCAGAGTCAGAGCATTCCATCTTTCCTGGAGCTCAGCCAAGAATTCAGCGAGCACCACCACCTTCTAGTGCCCTCTTTGCCCAGCGACGCCCAGTCAGTGGCCTCCGACCTACTCGAAGATGTGTATGCACCGCAGAACACACCACGTGCCAAGGAAATGGTGCTGCGCTCCGACGAGAGTCCCTCTTTCCAGACGCTTGAGGAAGCTCCCGATTGGAGATTCATCATCGAATCCCGGTATAACATGAACAAAGGAAGCGGACCAGGTAGGACGCTAGAATCAGACTCTCTGGTCAAACCATACAAACCACGCGGCCCTGAACCCTTTCCTCTCCGGCAACCAAAGCAACCATCGGAAATTCGTCCAGAGATCCTCTACGCGGACGTTGATGACCCACGGTTCTACGAGATACCAGAGTTCACACTCAACGATTTCTGTTGTGATCTGTCAAGAGTCTATGCATTACCGACAGAGAGAGTCAAGAATATTGTCTTCTCAAAACAAAACTTTAAGAAAATGACAACACTCTTTGGATCATTCGCTCAAGAGAAGCGTCAAGTGAGTGTGAAAACTCTGGAACTGAAAGGTAAGGAATTGAATCTTGTTCCAGATATTTCAGCAATGTTTCCATTTTTGCAAACATTTTGCTATGTGATTTTATGCAATAGAAAAAGAAAAGTTGTTTCTTTATGAAGTCACATAAGCATGTTTCTGGGATGCAGACGTTAACACTTGGCACTTATTAAATCAGTAGACTTACTAGAACTTATGGTTCATACCTTGACTTTAGAGAATAACGCTGTCATGATTACCAACCATTGATAATCTGTTAGAGGTGCTGTGGTATAGTAGTTCATTCACTTTGACTATCAATCCAGGGGTTAAGGATTTAAATCCCAGCTTGTCACGAACATCAATCAACATTTGCTACTTACTCTCTACCCATGTGGTATTGGGTACCTGGGGGGCGTTTCACAAAACTTGTCATCAGTGACAAATGACAGTTTTTGTTACAAGCTACTGAAATCCTGGCTTTTGATTGGTTATTAGCAGATTTGTCACTGATTTTTGTTATTTGTCATTGAAAATGTTGCTTTGTGAAACGCCCCCCAGGGCAGCGTCTCACGAAACGACATCCCATTGAAATGGGTGTATTAAGTTTAACACATGTTTCAATGGGATGTCGGTGAACTTGTACTTATGACGGTTTCTTTAGACGCTGTCCTGGCAATTTACTGGGGTAATAATGATGGCAGGGCCCTCAGGACAGGGAGCATTAAATTTGATGAGGCTTCCATTGGCAAACAAAATTATGAATATCTTGCACTCTTCTTCTACATTTGCCACTCTCCACCCAGGTGTAAATGGTACCTGATATACTCGAGCGCTAGTTACTTTGGCAGCTCGGCTACGACCAGGGAAATGTAAAGCGCCATAAGCGTCAGAGCCTGGCGGATACCGGCGCTATATAAATATCCATATTATTATTTGCAGGTGAGGACATCCCTACCTTTGAGAACCGGGTCCCTCAGCATCAGGTCCTGCTGGAGATGGCATGTGCCATCGAGGATCAGATGAGACAGTTGATGTTGGAAGATGTCCAGAGTCAGCTGCACGGCACGCAGGCAAAGAGGTCGCCAGGGTCAGCGGGATCGATGAGTTTGGATGGAAAGTCGTTGCCCCCAATCAGAAAGTACGTTGTTTGCTCATGGCTAGAAGATTAATATCCTTCTGCCTCTCATCAGATTATTTCAAGGTAGAATGTCCAGAGTCAGTTGAACAATACACCTAAGAAGGTGCCACGGTTAAAAGGGTTGATGAGCATAGATGGAAAGTCTCTGGCCCCTTCAAAAGGGTATGTTGTTTGCTGAAAGACAGAAGAGCATTACCTAATAACAATTGCATCTATAGAATAATACTCATTTTCTTGCTCTTGGCAGATGATATTGAGTTAAAATGTTCTTTGGCAGCTCATCTTTACAGGGTAACAATGTCTGAGCGCCTGGAGCAAAACAGCAAGACAGATATTATGAGAACTATTTACATACATGTACATACATGTACATCATTTTTATTTCAATTTTTTATCTTATCTCCAGAGACAAGGATTCGTTATTCAGTGCGCCAATCTCGAAATACTTCCGAGGATCTAGGAGATCAAATGAACCCTTTGGTGAGTTTTCAATATTTGTGTGTGACTACAATGAAATACTGCACTTGATCATGTTGTCATATACATCCTAAGAACGAATACACCGGATCTGATCAGTAGAGAGGTCGTTTTTGAGTGGTTTAAGCACTTGACTGGAAATGCAAAGGTCATGGATTTGATCCCTGACACAGCACTAATGTCCTTTGGCAAGACATTAATCTACATTTGCCACTTCATACCCAGGAGAGAAATGACAATATTCAGAGGAAATACTGATTAGTTTTCATGCAGTTTGGTAGGAGCTTCACATCTACTTGAGATGGCTTCCTGATTCAGTATTGCATTACTAAGTGACTTTCCCAACTAAAAGCTTTCTAAAAATCTTTTGCCAAAGAAATATCTTTATCTTGTTTTCTCTATAACGCAAACCTATAAGCTTGGTCCTTTAAGTGACATTGTTGGGATATTGATATAAAATTGCATTCCCACACCTTATGCGTTTACAACTTCACATCTTATACCCAAAAAACTTCAGCCTTTTGGAAGCTAGATTGTGATGCTCTACTAAGAGTAAAAGGTGATTGTTTGCATTATGAAAGTTGACTTTCAAACTGATGTACTGAATGGTAAAAAGGACCAGATAGCAAGAATTGCTTTTGCTTTTATCTACCATACAGATGGACCTGATTCTGATTCTGAGATCAACCCCTCAGAACTAGCTCTTCTAGAATGTCTCGTTAACGGAGGTCTAGCGCTCAGTTTGAAGGTAAGATCTACGACAATGCTCCATTTTTCTCATTTGCTCCAGACTTTAGTTTGTTTAAGAATTGGGATAAGTAAAGGTTTTAAACTGACTCTACTGTATATATCTAGGGTTAAACTTATAGGATATATCGTTTGGTCCTGTGTTGAAGTTAAGAATTTGGTTAGTATAGGAACTTGTACCTGGAGCAATTGTCACCAAAACGAGCATTGCAGAACTTCTATGGTTACTGAATTAATATCAGAATTATCCTTTTTTAATATATATATATATATATACATGTATATATATATATATACCAAGTTCAGAATGAAAGGTTTAAAAAATGGAACTTTTATATAATATCAGCATGTATCTGATAATGACCAAAACTGATTACTGGTAGAACTGAAAAAAATATATACGGTAGGCTTGCGGGTTGAGGAGTCCTAAAAAGGACTCTCGGTTATCTTTCTTGAGGGTGTGAAAAAATATATTCTTTTAAAGTGGAAAGTTCTATTAGACTGACAGTCAATGAGATTGAGATTATCAGTCTCATATATGATCGGACAGCTTTTCAGAAGGCCTTAAAAGACCAAACTTGTTGATCTCATGGGCTGTCGTCTTATGAGTTGTAGCCAATGTGCATTAGAATCATTGTGCATGTAGATGAGCTGTTTTTTATTTTTATTCCCAGGCACACTTCATTTCGACATTACCTCAACTCAATCCGATTCTGAAAACCTTGACCTATTTGAACTTGTCCTTCAATGATTTCAAGGTAAGTGAAATGCGACTGTCTTTCCACTTCTTCTTACTTTGATATTGATTTGATACAATACAATTGCATATATATTTGTTTAGGTTTCATTTCAAGAGAACTACAATGCTAAAATAATGCTTCTAAGATTTAAAAAAAAAAAACATATAGCCCTAATATCTGGTGAATTATGTGCTCTTAATTCCTTTGGCTTCTCTTCCAACTGCCACACTGTCTAGATTCAAGATTCAAGATTTATTTATTTCTTTCCACTTGCATAAAAAAACATTTCATGCAGGAACGGTAGTAACAAGTTCATCGTCAACTAGCATAAATACATTAACAATGAAACAGTTATAAAGACTTTAACAAAGGTGGAAAAAGAGGTGGTCTGTTAAAAAGCACAGCTTGTTAAAACACAGATCACCTTTACAGAAACAACATTTTTTTAAAGAAATAGGTTAATACTATAGGAATGGTTGGAGATATATTCCCACAACTAAATTTTTGTGGATATTTTGCTATTCCAAAACCTCTACATGCATGCACCTAATTACTCTTCACCTTAGTGAAATGAACTAATTAAATCTTGAATAATTTTGCCAGTTACAAAGGTCAGTTTGAGAATGGTCCTTAAAGTATATTCTGAGAAAAATTCTGATGTTGCTTATTTGTTTTTCTATTGCAGAACATACCTATGATAGTGTTTGAAATTGAGAATCTTCAGATCCTAAAGCTGAGAAACAACCCGATCCGAGAGATCCCGTACGAGATAGGTCAGCTCACCAGGCTAAGAACACTGGTCCTGTCCTTCTGTATACTTTCAGACTTGCCCCCCACGTAAGTATCCGTGTGTATGAGCAGCATTTAATAACGGGTACAACAGACCTGCCAACCAGTACGATTTAGTCGTATTTCGTACAATTTTTATAAGCAAATTCAACAGTACGATTTTCCTCAATAAAATACAATTTTCAAAACTAATTTTAATTTTTTTTGATTGATTTTTGTTTTCTTTGTGTGTGTGTGTGTGTGTGTGCCATTTTCAATGGTAAAATGCCCATTCTGTCCTGTAAAGTATCCTACAAGCATCTCACATTCAGCAATTCGGGGATGTTCATTGGTTAATTGAACATACCAGTCGTGACAAAATCATGCATACGGTATTCAACCAATGATCCATAAACAAAATTCTTCCTGTATGTACGAACTGTAAGAGGCATTGATTTGCGTAAAAGTACGTGTTTTTTTTTAAGAATACAACTTTTGGCAGTATAAGATACGACTTTTGGGATTAAAGAATGCAGCTACAAGATCTGGTCAGATTTACCAAGCTAAGAAACTGGTCCTGCCCTCATTTATTTAACGTAATTACCCCCCAAGTAGCATCCATGTAATAAGGCATTAATAATAATAATAGATAAGGCATTTTTAGTGATTTGACTCTCCATACCCAGGTTTGGGGCGCATGCAGTCTCTTGCTTTGAGATATCACGTACAAGGATGGTCAGTGTTACTAATTGAGCAATAAATGCTGAATCTGTCCTCTATTAAATGCTGTCAGACCCTACACCCCCTCCGCCCCATAGGTACTCCTGTAAAGGCATATCATTGTGATTTGACTCTCTATACCCAGGTGTGGTAAAAATTAATGTTCTGAGAGATCAGATAGACGATCGGTCAGATTATCAAGATTAAACCTCAAATGGTCACTGTTTAGTGCAGCACTCAGAGACATTTGTACATATCAACTACTTTATAAATGCTACTATTATTGTTGTTATTATTACTATATACAGGTTTTGAGCGTGTCACAGTCCAAGTGAAGACTAAAAATGTATTGATCCAACAAGTGCGTCTCTGTTCTGAAAATTAATTTGTTTCTCCTTCTTTCCCTCTTGTCCCCAGCCTTTTCACACTGCCTATCAAGTACTTGGATCTATCCTTCAACAAGCTGTCCTTCTTGCCAAATGAAATGAGACATCTCAAGTAAGTACCGGTCATGAAAATAAACGAAATCGTCAGTTCAGAGCCAGAAGAGCGTTAGCTTTGTGTTAAAGTTTATTAGTAAATGCCTTTCTGGATCGAACATAGACGAAATATATACTTCCAGCTGTGTATCATGGTATGCACTTTGGTATAAAATGGGTAGTGATTGAATGTCTTCTTTGCATGTGTGAGTTTGAGTTTGAGTTTGAAGTTTATTATCCAAAACAAAAAGTACATCAATATATAACAATCAAATGTGAATGATTAATTAACATTGAAAGGATAAATGGGACCAGAAAATAGCATTTAATGCTAATCGTGTCTATACCATGCACTAACACAAAAAGTATCACAGCAATAAATGAGAATGTAATGAATAAATATGAATAACTATTGAATTCATACCTAAGCTACAAATTATTCTACATCTAGGGTAAATATGTTCTGTGCTTATATACAAAGCTTTGGTATTTTACACTAAATAAAAGATGAAGAATTATATAACATAATATTTACAAAAAGGCAAGAGCCTTGGTTCTAAGTTATAAACAACTATTCTATTAACATTTGTGATATAAGAGTTCTACGAAAGCAAGATACTGATGCTTTCTCCCGTACAGAAAGGGGTAGATCATTCCAAAAGCGTGTGCCTCTGTATGACATTGAGAATTTACCTTGCGTTGTCCTTACTTTAGGCACACTTAACTTCTTACTTTCTCTTTGTCTAGTCTCATAGTTGTGCTCTATGAAACAGCAATACTGACTAGTATGTTCTCTCATTAGGTTTAGCATGCAATTTGGTTAAGTGGTCTCTATGTCCGCATGTGCAGATCATACATGTATCTATGAATTGACTTATTACCTTCTGACAATTGATTTGTTTTTCGTTTTTTGTTGCAATTGTCATAACTGGACTTCCAAGAGTTAAACATTGATTTATAATGCTTTGCTTCATTGTTAAATTAAGTACAAAATATTATTTCACCATGAGGATACCTGTTTCAGGAGAACTGATGTAGCCATTCTTGGTACAATAGTCCAAACACTTTGTTTAAAACACAAAGTCTTGGATTGGATATGCCACCCACGACAGGGAAGGAGCCAAGCTCTTTGGACCACGTCCCTAATTGTTCCAATTTTAATGTCATCTATGGGTTGTGCATGCAATTTGGAACATGTTCATGTGGCCTTTATACTCTCATGTGCAGATCATATCTATGAACTGACTTATTATCTTCTGACAATTCTTTTTTTTTTGGTTCAATTGTCATAACTGGACTTATTCCCTTCAAGAGTTAAACATGTATATTCCCTTTGCATTGATTTGTAATGCTTTGCTTCATTATTAAACTAAGTAAAGAATATCTTACCTTTCAGGAGGACTAATATAGCCATTCTTAGTAATAGTCCAAACACTTTATTTAAAACGCAATTTCTTGGGTGGGATGCCACCCACGACAGGGAAGAGCTAAGCAACTTCACATTTAGCTTTACCTTTTTGACCACATCACTGATTGTTGCCATTGTGATGTTGTTTATCAGGAGATTACGCGCTTTGAACCTAGAGGGTAACCAACTAGCTGCACTGCCATGCGGGATGCTGAAACTGAGAGACCTTCGCTATCTTAGGGTCATCAATAACTTCATGCACCCTCTCTTATGGAAGGAAAACTCCCAGAACAACCCACAGGTTTGTACCGGTATATTCTCAGTAATCACATGTACCTAGAATTATAAAATCAAAATCTTGACGTTTTTGTGTTTGTGGAAAAGGTATTTCTCCTGGAATACTCTCAGTAATTACATGTACCTAGAATTACAAAATAAGTCGCCTGAAGTTTTTTTGGTCGTGAAAAAGGTAATACTACTGGTACATTCTCAGTAATTACATGTACCTAGAATCATAAAAATCAGTTTCCTGAAGTTTTTTTGTTTGTGGACAAGCAATTACAGGTAGTTATTGGCATGTCTTCCTGATTTACGGTGAACCTTCAGCACCTATTTTCCTCTATCCAAAGCATGTAGTTTATCAACATTGCCTGGTTTTATAATTATAGTCAATTATTGCTATACTATTTATGAAAAGGACATCATTTCAATATTTTGCTTTCTCCGGTGCATTTCATCACAACAGTCGACAGGAATATAGCTTAATTATGCATTTTATTTTGCTTGACAGAATCAAGGTTACCTGACATCATTGTAACCAATACTGCATGTAGTGAAGGTATAACAATATTTTGCATAGTCTTGTGCATTTCATTATCATGGGGTTATAGTGTTATATATGTTTTTATCTTATTTTGCTTGACAGAGGTTATCTGACATGGCAGCCCTAGTGTGTAAGCAGGAAGGAATGGACTGTATTGAGGGACTGCATGACTCACTGACAGTCTTCCTAAACAGGTAAGGTTCCGTTCTATCCATATTTTAAGTATATATAGCATATTACTTTAAATGTACGTCTTAAAAAAAGAGCCTTGAGTTCAAGAGCCCCCCTGTGTTTTTGTTATGCCTCTGCCCACCAGAGGTGGTAGTGGACTCTGGAGGCATTATGTTTTTGGGTTGTCGGTCCGTCCGTCCAGCTTTCTTGTTATCGCGATATCTCGAGAACCACTTGAGAAAAGAACTTTAAACTTGATGATTGTATGTTTCACCATAGACGCAGTCAACTTTGTCTTGTTTAAAGGATGGAGTATCATATCTGTAGGTTTGTTAATTGCCTTGTATTATGTGCAACACCTTGGCGTTGCAAAATTACCCGGTTCCCGGTTTCGATTAGCTCAATGACAAACCATTTAACTTGAATGCCATGCAGTATACATCTTGCCTGGAAACAGTAAATAATCTTGAAGTTTTAGGTATATTTCCCAATGGGGAACAGGGGGATATTCATGTGAAATATAAAGAGTTGAATAACACTCAAACTAAATGAATAAATGAATGAAATAGAATGAAATAAGATGGCTTACAGACTTCTATTATGTTTATCTCTTTGGCAGCTATACAACCTGCGACTGCTGCGGGGGGCCTCTGTACGGGCCAGGTATCCGTCTCATCCGACCCTGTCGCCGTGCCTACGGGGTCAAGCAGGTGCCCTTCATCTTCATCTCTTGCTCTCCAGCGTGCCGAGATTTCTTCATGATCAACACCCAGTCCCTATCAGATATCCTCTATGATGACTCGGACGAGGAGTATCTCGAATAGATTGGGACTTTTGTCCTTTTGCACCTAAAGCATTTTAGTGCATCCTGATGATGGTATTGATCATAATAAGACTGAATACTGCATTTATTGAGCCTCATTGACCCAGTCGCTATCAGACATCCTCTATGATGACTCGGACGAGGAGTATCTTGAGTAATTGGCAATTTTGGGAGTTATGTCCATTTGCATCTAAGGCATTTTAGTGCATCCAGATGATGATATTGATCATAATAAGAATGAATACTGCATTTATTGAGCCTCATTGACCCAGTCCCTATCAAATATCCTCTATGATGACTCGGACGAAGAGTTTCTTGAGTAAATGCAAATCTTGGGAGTTTTGTCCTTTTGGATTTAAAGCATTTTAGTGCATGCAGATGATGATATTGATCATAATAAGAATGAATACAGAATTTATCGAGCCTCATTGATCCAGTCCCTATCAAATATTTTTTACGATGACTCGGACGAAGAGTTTCTTGAGTAAATGGCCGTTTTGGGAGTTATGACCGTTTGCATCTAAAGCATTTTAGTGCATGCAGATGAAGTTGGAATACTACACCATTAACCAAACCTCTCAGTAATTCAGATGAGGAGTTTCTTGAGTTTTGTCCCTTTGCATCTGAAGCATGTTAGTGCATGCTGATGATGGTAGTGATCATAATAACAATGAATACAGCCTTTAGTATAAAGCCTCGTTGACCCAGTCTCAGTGTGCCATCATCCTCAATGATGATTTGGATAAGGTGTTTATGGAATAAATGGCCATTTTGGGAGTTAAAACCTTTTGCATGTGAAGCAGCTCTGTGCATACAGATGGTATTAATTTCAAATATCAAATACATTTATATCAAACCAGTCTCTCGGACACATCCTCTAACATTGTGATTCGAATGAGGAGTTTCTTCAGTAAATGGCTGTTTAGGGAGTTATGTCCTTTTGTATCTGAAGCATTTCATTGCATGCAGATGATAAGATTATTTATGATACTAAAGATGATAAATACAGCATATAGGGTGCACCATTTGCCAAGTCTCTATCATCTACGACGATTCAGATGAGGAGTTTCTGGAGTAAATAATATAACAAGGTACTCTTCAGGGTCTCATCGTCCTCGTTTTGAGTTTCCCCTGTAGAAAAGCTTTCGCAGTTGTATTTTAACGCTCAAGAAAGCCTCAAGAATGTTTTGGGTGTTATGTCATTTTGCATCTGAAGTATATAGTGCACGCAGATGATGAGATTTCTAATAATATGTAGTGGTTATAACATTAAATACAGCATTTAACGTTCACACTTGGAGTTAGTTCCTTTTACACCTGGAACAATAGTATCTGGAATAATGACGGTTTGGGGAGTGCTTTTGCTTTTGTAACGTTCGTGCATGTAGATGATATTCTAGAGTATTGGCCGGTATAATATCTCAATGCTTTTGATGGATGTTAATTACTATCGTTTTCAATTTGAGCCTTTGCCTGAGCAACATCTTAAAGTAAACAGATTCAATGCCTAATGGATTGAAGAAGAGAGTACAGTGTATGTTCATATATCTATTTTATTTTGAATGTTATAACTAAGCTAGGTTTTACCAAGGCGTCACATCAGCAATAATATAATTTGGAATGGTTGTTCTTGTTAATTTGGGGGGTTTTATGGCGTTTTCCATCGTCGATGGATGTTTAGCTTATTTAAACTGTAAGAGTGCTCTTATGAACAAAAATTGCAGTGAGCAAAACTGACATTTATGCAAGCAAATTCAAAGCCTATGGCAAAAGGGGGCCCCCATGACTAAAAGTATAGTGCAGTTACCATACTGTATCCCTTAGCTGAAGATGAGCCAGTAAATAAATAGCACAGGAGTAGCAAATGATTTAGCTAAAGGAAGAACTAAAAGAGCTCTTGAACACTCCGATAGAGTTCTGGTAAAAAGAATGAAATACATAGAAATTGTTGTGCAAAAATATGACTTTTACCTAATCAAATATTTTATCAAAAGGATCAGTATTATATGAACCAAAAATGTAATAATTATGTATATGTGCTAGTAAAGGATGTCTTCCTTAAGTTTAAAGAGAATGCAACATAAATATGCCAGTGTGTGTTTTTTCAAACAGGATGAACAAAAAAAAGCTATGGAGACAAAATATTTCAAAGGTTAAATCTAATTTATTCGAAATCTCATTACATGTACTTGAAAAAGAGTATTCAATGATTAGCACTTCAGTTGAAATATTACAATAATTATTCACACACATTGTGGCAGTAAACATACATGTACTTGTATGTATCAGACTATCAGTAGTTCAAACATCACATTTAAATATACATGTCCATGCATCGTATGTAAGATTAATTAAACCACATTTGATCAAGAAAGACTGGTGTCACATTAATCAATGGAATGTTGTTTTCTAATCAAAGTAAATAGCACATGCTTTAAAAAGTAAGAGAATAAAGTATTTCGTAATAAGATAAAAAAAGTATTTTTTCTATGGAAGCTGTACATTACATAAAACATATTTATACATGTATATAAGATGTATATTTTATTGTATATTCTAATGTCCAATATGAATGTCACTTTAAAACATTTCAAGCATGTATGTACAAATATTTGCACAATAAAGCGTACCCTGCCAATCAAATACTTATAGTGTCTATCTTTGTTTATGCTGCATTTATTGTTGGAGAATGTTCTATGGGACTACCATCTCACAAAACCATCCAAAAGTCGGATTAACATTTAGTTGCTTTTCATTTGGTTTCTTTCTCGAGAATTTTCTTTGGTGTTGGAAAGTAATCACTGAAAGACAAAAATCATTTTGGTTCAAAAATAGAAACAAAACTGTATTATATATTAACTCATCTAGTAATCATATTAAACATTGCCTGAATAACTTTTTTTCAAAATACATATTCATAAATAATCACAGTTAGGGTCTAGTGGATAAGTCACTGGACTGTGGATCACTTGGTCCATGGTTCAAGTTCCATCACGGCATGCATGTACGTACATTTGCCACTCTTTGCCCAGGTGATATAAATGGGTACCCTGTAGGAAGAAATGCTTTAGTGCCTTATACCATCTCCCTGAAAATATGATAAACTGTATCAAGCACAGTAAAGTAAACAATTGTGTAATGTGTAGTATATCGGTAGACATATTATTGCAATCATCATTATCAAATTACTATTGGTGGATGTAATTTTATGAGATATGCCGCCAAGCATACCGCATGCCCTAGGCAATGTACATGCTGTGCAAGAAAATTGGAATGTAAGCTGAGTGACATCGAATGCTGATATCTTAAGCCCACCACACATTATACAATCCGACTACGGTCAGATCTTGAAAGAATTTGCAACATCATTTAATATGAACATTCAACCATGGTTATATCTTTGGGAAACTGCTTTGATTAGCTGCATAAGGGCGATTGCTATGAGTACACGTACCGGTAGTTGAATATTGGAAGTTGCTATGGATAGCTGCATATAAGCCATAGAATCCTAATCATCTTTGGTTGAAACTATACAAATGCACACATACTACATGTACAAGTAGATCATAGCACTTCACTGAGGTAGGCATATAATTTCTTCTTGGCGATCTGGCCCCACTTGAACTGCGGAAAGAACAGCAATCCATGAAGGGCTCCTTTGCAATTCTCCAGCACAGCCTCCACCCCAGCCTGTTTGAGCCTCTCCGCGTACATCGTCCCATCGTCTCTCAGCACGTCAAAGTCGCATGTCAAGATATAGGCTGGTGAGAGTCTACGGAGGTCTTCCTTGTACAGAGGCATGATCTTGTTGTCCAGCACCAAGGGTTTGAACCTATCCCAGACTTCCTTGAAGGAAGGATCATGGTCGGTCACCGATGGGGTCGCGTATGCTTCGCATTTCAGCTCAGCCGGGACACAGTCGTGAGTCAGCATGTCCTTCAAGACGTCATTCTCCTGCGCAGCGTAGGGGTGTAGGGCGCCCTTCAGAAGAGCCTTGGTGAGGCTGCCATCTTTCTGGCCCGTCAGGTAGCGCGGTGTCATCCAGCCGATAGAGGTTGTCGGCATGAATCCTCCGGAGATCCCGAAGGCTGCGTCGTGTCTCTGGTAAGAAGGTGTCTTGAGGTCCAGCATCTGGAGAAGTGGGTATAACAGGATCTGTAGAAATAAGAAATGGAAAGGAAGAAACCAAAGGTTGACTAAAGCATGAAGCAGTTCAAGATATCCTCAAAAGATGTTGGGAAGAGAAGCGGAATGACTTGTATTTATCAGGGATCAACGCTACCTTTTCTTTTTACCAAGGGTCTGGATTTAAATTTTAAGGTTTTCACAATTAATTACGGGAAGGGTGTTTAATGAATTTTTAGGGGCCCATATTACACAAACATGTGGCCTGAAAGCGTGTTCCACCAACTTTAGCTTTTGATAGTCACATTTCGAATTGAGGAATATGAGGACTTTTTCAGGGGACTTTTTTTTCTACCGGACCCTTCCACACTAACATGAACTGAATAACAAAAGCTCACAAAAACAATACCTGCAGCTTTGGTCTAAACATTCCCTTGGCCGCGTTGGTCTTATCACACAGTTCCTGGACCACACCCGCAGCCAAGTTTCCTCCTGCACTGTCCCCACATATAGCTACTCGTGTTGGGTCCACCCCAAACTCTTTACAATGCTTGAAGAAGTGCTTAGAGGCTGCCAGACAATCATCAAAGCCGGCTGGAAACGGATGCTCGGTGGCTAGGCGATAACTGAAACAGAATATTAAAATAAATGCTAAATTTGACAAGACTTTTAACTCAAGAGACACCAAAGCCATGCATGTATTGCATGTAGAATACATTCTACAATTGCATTGTACATGTACATGTGTACATATTTTACTTGCAAATGAATATCAAGACTACTAAATTCACACTCTTTTTATTATTCTTTAAGTTCATCCCTTTTATTACACAACTTGTTATACAAATGATTCTCCTTCTGAGAATTAATTGACAATTGGGATGAGGTACATAAAACAAAAAAAGTAACTGCTTCCTTTTCAGGTCACTGTTGAAACTGTTACAGCTCCTCGATTATCTCGAGAATGCATTATAGGCCTACAATACAATTTCAAGGTCACCTTGGCCAATAATTTTAATCACCCCCCAAAGCAGTCAATATTTGTTTACTTTAACTCGGGTTACCTTTAAAACAAACTTTTCTGGGGTCAATGTACTTTGATTGGGGTCAAAGGGCAATACCAGTCAAACAGAGATCTAGATAACTTACTCAACAGATACGACTACACCTCCAATGACTTCAGCTATTTTCCTTGTGATTGGGTCGTACATACCTGCATACAGATAAGAGGGAAATGAGCCAATCTGCATCATGATCGACCAAAATCATAACAATTTTTGAACGACAAAGAAACATGAAAGAAGTTTTCAAATGGAAGTCTCTGTTATCTAAATCATGTGGAATTAAGTTTTCTTCAAAACGAGTATTTTTTTCTTTTAAATGAGTGTCCACATTTTTTCTTTTACTTATTAGTCACAAAGCTTGCTTACTCATTGTACCCCTGCAAAGCATTATGTAGTGTTAGACATACATGTACCTCTGCTAAACAATGCATGTATGCGTACATGTAGGCCTAAAAATATCTTTAAACAACTTCAAGTGTTATGTGTAAAAACAACTGTTTCAAATTTTGTATTTTCGTAAAGTAATTAAACATAATGCAAATATTACACATTATTTCATTCACTCGTTACAAATAATTGTATTTCAATAGTCAGAATGTGAATTGCATACAATAATTGCTGCTAGGTAGGACAAATATTATGGCCTACCTAACAACACAGAGTGAAAAATTAAGATTAACTGTTGCTAATTTGAGGAGGGAAAACTGATTAAATTAGGAAATAATAAAATAAGACCTTACCTGCGCTTCCAAACATGAACCCTCCACCATGCATGAAGATGAGCCCTGGTAGATCATTCCTTTCTCTCGAGATGGGTTCATAGAACCGCACTGCGACCCCGTCAAAGTCTCTGGCACTTGATTTGACCTTTGACCCAGTCACGACCGAAGGCTTAGGTTTCATCCAGAAGTTTGCAGATTCTCTAGCATTGACGAGGTAGGGTTTCCCATTCCACATTCCTTTGATCTTCATCTATGCGTTATGAAATATATTTTAAGCAAAAAGGGGAAAAGCAATAAAAATACACTGAAATAACAAACTGAAAAATACAAAATGCCAATGAAATCAATATTCTAATAGAAAAATTTCACTTTATATGAAACCAGCAACCTAGACTAGACAAGAAAATCAGTCCATCTCAGTTGAGGATATATTCTGCTGAAACTACTTCAAGTTCTGGCTTCACTAGATGTCTGATAAGATTTTGATGATGCCACAACATAGTCTCAGTTTGTTGACCTGAAATGACCTTTAACCTAGACTTTGTGACCTGAAATTCTCCTCACATGATTGGAGATACTTGATAACCCCTTAGTCCAAGTTTCATTGAATGAGAACTTATACTTTCAAAATTATATCAAAAATTCAAAAACTTAACCTTGGTTAAGTTTCTAATGTTGACACCGCCGCCGTCACCGGAAAAGCAGCGCCTACACTGTATGTCTCGCTTTTTGCTACTGCCTACACATGCAGGCAAGACAAAAACCATGCCCTACTTAGAAGTCAAACACAGGATCATGACATTACAAAGTCATAGGCTATGTTAAATTCACAAAACAAGATCTTCTAAAAACTTGTATCTTTACCAGTTTACAACTTGTATCTTTATTTACCAGTTTACAACTTTTTAACTTAAGTAGACCTAGGTCTAGATCTATTTTACTTTAAAATTAGTTTCAGGAATCAAAATTTAACATTATTTAATTACTTTGACTTGGCTAAGCTTGGGCGAGTACTTACAAGCAATGCAAAAAGTCCAGTCTGTATCAGGAATTTTTGAGTTGCTCTTCTGCTGTCGATTTCTGCGGGAAGTTTTGGAATCTTGATCATGATGAAGACGAGCAGCAACAACCCAGCGATAAGGAGCAGGCCAAGCAGGCCGAAACACACGGCGAGCACATCCATCCAAAACGGTGTCCTAGAATGCAGAAAGTGCCGTTCCAATGCAATGTTCAACCAAACTTTACCTTCTTTACTTCAAAGTTCAAATCTAACAGCTGTAAATATTGGCAACATCAAGAACAAGATTCTGTTATTGATATTGACCCTGTTCCAAAAGATTAAGTTCTTGTTTTATTGCTGAATTCGCGACTTTGGATTCGAACAGCAATCTAACAAGTTAGACCAGTTACGCGCGATGCGTTGATCTGACGACGATTATTACGTAATGATGTGACGTAGGGAATTTCCCTAATGTCAACAAAACGTGCAGTCTCTGGGTTGAAAAATGTGCTTCGCGCTCATTTCTTTTTTTGTGTTAAGCATCTACACACTTCAATAATGTAACGACACCACACAAGGGGGTAAACTATAACTGGGCTTTACATCCCTCGACATGCTCCTGGAGTTCCACAAAGCTAGCTTCATAAATACCACCAAAGAGTATGGGCGGAAGGCGGGCCACTGAGTTTAGACGCCACATAGTTTTGAACTACATGTATAAACTGTTTAGATAAGATTTGACCTATCCTGTGACACTTAATTTCAGTTATCAGCTCGTCATATTGTAGCTTCTTCTGCTAGTCAAGTTTGGATAAATAATGATCGAGGAGATCGCGACACCAAAATTCAAAGTTCATTCCTAGTGCGTTTGACTTTGAAGTTTGATATCAGTTCGATCATCAAACAAGATTATTTGTGTATGAATAATTGCTGTTTCAGCACAGGCTATGTTGTATGCATACAGTTCCATTTAATTATCTACTGAGTATTTATGTTTCAAGTCATTTACAATTTTATCGAATTTATGTGTACGATGTGTATTATTTTATTCATTGCTGTATTTCTGCTGCTTTGATGGTATAGTTTTTATGCATTTTCAGGGCCCCATGAAAGCCTAAATTTTGTTGAAAGGGTCACCATGGTAAAATATGAAATAATAAATAAAAATAATGAAAAGTTAATACGTGTTTCGATAAAGGCCAAATGTTACTGTCGGAAGCAGATGATTGGCATTTCCTATTGTAAACATGACTTCTATTATGATTAATTAATTTTTTCCTTATTTTTTAAATGTTATGTTTCTCTCTTTTGTAATGAATTTGTTTAGAATAATATCATTTAATAATCATGAGGTTTTAATCAGATGTTAAAAGTTTCATTCAGCCTTTGTTGATCACCCCACCCCTTTTTTAAATCTCTCTCTCTCTCTCTCCCTCTTAATTCTCTCTCTTTCTCTCTCTCTCTCTCTCTCCCACTCACTCCTCTCTCTCTCCCTCTCTCTCACTATGTATCTACCTCTAGGTAGTTCAGATGATCACATTTTCTCATTAAGAATCCTCGGTCATTCCATCTGTCATTCCACAACAACAAAAAGATTTTAAAATCCACTAATACAATGTAAAAACCAGTCAGTCAATTTCCCACATCACCAATTTCATCAATCAAAGTCGGATAAAAATAATACACACAAAACATCAATCATGAAAAACCAAGAGGTACAATATCATAATTGACCACAATTTATTAATCAAGTGACATTGATATATCCAATGATAATATAATTTGTGCGAATAAATGACGGCGACTGGTCAATATTATCTCTGTTTTAATCACTTGCACCTGCGTGCGTCATCACCTGATAAGATTATTGTATTGCTTAATTTCACAGTGCATTTATGACACAATAACATATTTCATCATCACACTTTTTATATTCCCACCCTTCCATTTTCACAGCAGAAACAACATCTACAACAATCAGATTCAAAATCAGATTCAAAATCGAAATTAGGAATTCCAATTCCTACTAAAAAAATATTTTAGAATGTGAACAACCTCACAAACTTTAGTAGGTCTGTAAGTATGAGAAACACTTATAATTTACATTGTATACATTGTATATTATATATCATATTGGACCTAACTTTGAGTAGATTATAAAAACTTCAGCCATAATAATGCTGCAGCATTTGTTAGGGAAATAAACATCAAGTTTTCCCCAAAAATATGATGAATGAATGACGATGAAGCCATTAACAGGTCTAGTTACTCACATCAAAAGAGTAACCACATACATGTAGAATACACATACAATAAATCACTACAGGGCGAACTCATTTTCTATACCGAATGGAGTATTAGTCCCAATATTGCAGTGGAAAAAAGAAAGGCAGCATAACAATGCATTCCCCCTTTGGAGCCAGAAGGGTCTACTTTGTTTAAATTTATAAAAGTTCTGGTTCCATGCAGATGAATTACAACCTGCATACAGAGTATTTTGCTTTACATATATAATAGCACAATTCACACCTGTCTCTGATTTCCAGAGCTTCAACCAATCGAACAATAAAATGAACAAAACTATAAGTATAAACCATAGAGTTATCTCTATGGTATAAACCCACACTGCACACACCTCTTTTGTCGCCTCACAAAAATACCACTAATATACACCGCAGTCTATAATGAATTTATACCTCCCTGGTGCTAACAGTGTAAAGAGAAATCAATTCTAGACTTCTAATTACCACTATCTCATAGAGCTATCCCTCCAAGTGCCATTAAGATTAATAAGTATTTTAATCTACATGTACATGTATAAAGGGTTAAAGGTTACCGGTACTTCAGTTCTAGTTTAGCCAAAAGAACATACAACTTTGAACACACTTTAATATGGTCTCACAGTTGATCCCTGTATTTGAAAATATAAACGTGCCAGATATGATGACATATTTTTTAATGGACTTTAAAGTAAAACAAAATAGAGAAATTGGCATAAATACTATTTAATATCGATATAATTTTGTATCAGTATCTGTGACAGGCAGATTTACCATTTGCGTTTTCACAGTGGGATTATGAGACTAGAAACAGAGCCTTTCCTGATGTGATAAAATTGGAATGTAAAGCATGGTCTCATTACTAGTACAACAAGATAATTTTCTTGGTCAAAGGAGTTTGTTATAACGAGATAATTTTCTTGCTAAAGGGACTTTTTGATTACAAGATACATTTCTTGGTCAAAGGAGTTTGTTATAACGAGATAATTTTCTTGGTCAAAGGAGTTTTTGATTACAAGATAAATTACGAGGTTCCACTGTATTTTACTCAGCTAGAGAATTTCATTTGTTACCAAAAAAAATATCACACTTTTGCATTGTTCCAAAACTATGGTAATACATGTAGATGATATGCTTCAATTGAACAAAGAAAAAGCCAAAGGATAGTGTGCACATAAACGAACAGACATGAAAAAACATTTTATCCTTACATGATATTCACAAAGCCCTTGAGAAATTACCAGTCTAATTGGATTGAAGGTCATGGTAAGTTCATGGTAAGTTCATGGTAAGTTCATTGTGATGTACAGGAATCACAGAAGCCCTTGAAAATTCATTCATTTCTTTTCAATAATTAATGAGCAATCTGAGGTTCCCTTCTGGATAGGTAGACAAGCTAGACACAGTGGCATAGAGCGAGTCCACCCACAGAGGGAGTGTTGAAGCAATGTGGGGGGGGGGGGGAGGCTGAACAGGAGAATGAAACGCAAATTTACAATCACTTAGAGGGAGGGTGCAGAAGGTAGTGCCTGCAGACATCTTCTTTTCTTGTACTTTTCCCTTTCACCCTGAAACCCTTTCTCTCTTCTTTCTCTCTTTATTTATTTTTCAATTTCTTTCCACTGCTCGATAGGGGAGGGGGAGGGCAAATGCCTTTTAAGCCCCCCCCCCCCTCCTCTATCGCTATGCCACTGGGTTGGCAAAAACTAGTCACAGAGATTTGATTTCAATCCACACTATTGATTTCCCCAAGGTATAACAACACTCAGATTTTTGATTAAATTTGATCTCCAGCTTTATGCTTTAAACATCAGTGCACAATTGCTCTCAAATTTGTTATGAAAAACAATTACCTGTAATACATGTATTTAATCCATGCAGCACCTTTGCACATAGCAACAAAGCCCTACAATCTGTATTAAATTTGATCCTCATTTCCATGTTAACACCTAGTACATGTATGCCACAGAAGGAAAAATACATTTCTCACCGTGCCTAGCAATAGCCTAAGGTTTAAACAAACAGGTAGTTCATCATACCTGTATATATTTCATGGTTAAGCACAACCCTAACATTCTCTGCAATATCTATCATGTGATACACGTTTCAAACAATCAATTAACGTTATTGGAAGGTCATGCAAATATAAAAATATATATTAATTTCACCAATTTTGGCATGAATATGGTCGAAGAAAGTCTGGAAAAGTAAGATACATGTATTTGAGGTATGAAATGCACATACATGTAGAGTACAGGTAATAATACAAACATGAATAATTCCTCTCTACATTGAATAGAAGTTGATATAATCAGTACATGTATTGGATATTAAGCAACCTATTTGCGCAAAATAAATTGTAATCTTTCTTTCATAATACCCTGTAATAACATACATTTTTGGGGGAAATTGGAAAAGTACATTTATGTGCTTCACAAATATATTGCACTACATGTATGTACATATATGCCTTTTATTTCTGTCATCTAAATTAATGTCTATATCACTTTTAAAGATACATAGTGGTGGGATTTCAAGAGGAATTTGACACCATTCTGGCGTTTACCCAATAATACGTGTTGTCAATCACCAAGAGTGGACTTGACTTTACGACAGATTGGTCTTGTGTAATGCACTGTGCCCTAGCCTACCACCATATAGAATTCTCATCAGGAATATATATCAAATTTCCCTCACCCTTGAGATATAGGCAAGTTGGTGTATTTTTTGGTGGGACAACGGGTTCGCTGCTTCAGAGCCCTTTGAACACACAGACATATCAAATGGTACTTTATCCAAATCTAGTGTCAGCAAATTATGATGCAATACACATGGACACTGACTACTGTGTGGCATTAAATAACAGGTTAGGATTCCATGTGGTAGCTACATCAATTCATAGAACAGATGCTGCCAGAGTTTGCCATTTTTGCCAAATAAATTTCAATTTACTAAAGGATTCAGCTTTTTCACAAATTTCTACTAAACATGAAGTATGAAAAAATGCAGCATAAGGGAATGGAAGAGAAGAAGATTACTGGTAAGTCTCTTTTTTCAGTTAATACTACTTCGCCAAATTTAAAGACTAAATGTACAAATCGTAAAAAATTCAGCAGCTTGACTAGTTTAATACCTTTAGGAAGAAACATGATTCGAACTTCTATCTACAACTGATTTGGAGGTTGTGGGGCTTAAAGACATCGGTAGCAGCAATTTGCTGCCCTTTACCATCGCTACCCAAGTGTATACATGTATGTATAATTGCCAAACACAGTCACAGGTGCGGCGGGGGGGGGGGGGGGGGGGGGGTGGGCAAAACCTATCTAAATATTTACAGTTTGTAAATGCCATGCGGGATGTTTGAACTAAGATTTACGACAACAAAATGTTCCTTAACAAAGAACAAGGTAATGTAAATAATTTTGAAGTTTGTACTTGTACATTAATTAATGTACACTTCATTGCCAGTGCTAACATGAAACATGGATATTGATTCTCTCATATTAAAGCTGTTACGCCAGAAGTACTGTACATTAATGATGAATGTGCATTACCTAAAGGTCAAATGTCAAACACTAATTCTAAAATGTAAGTGCACAACTCTTTAATAGTGCCACTGTTCTGCACAGCTGTCTTTTTTACCCCATAACAAAAAACAATGCATCTCAACATTCATTCACATTACATATTATACTGTATGTGGGGATAGTTCATTTGCCATGTAGCACGTTTTATGTAGCAATATTCTATGTCATGTCTGAACAGACCTTTACGCTGGAAGAAAGTGACAAATTCAATGGCAGGAATCCAAATCTATTGTACAAAAAACAGCAAACAATTTTGAAAAATACACACGTTCAAATGTAAAGTGTACCTTCAATACACTTTGCCAAAATTCAAAACAAGACATATTACCTTCCTCATAGTGCTCCAAACCTATGTACAGAGCCAGGCATTCACTCTTGGTGCAAGTACATTGTATGTCCCAATAAAAACAGATATTTTCTATACCTCAATATTATTGTGATTCGAATCAGTACAGTTTGTACACCATTGAATATGAACAAGTATTATAAATGATGATGGATTCTTGTAGGCAACAAAAATATTATATTTACTCCATATTTACAACACACACATGAACACATTTATATGGAAAACTGGCCGAACCTGACATTTTTAAAGTTACTAGAGCTTCATACATGCATTTAGTGTCCACAAGGGGCTGTAGATAAAACCTATGTGTTGTTTTATGACCTTTTGACCTTATGCATACCAGCCCTTTCCAAGCCTGTTATAATGATGATAGTAATAACAATAATAATAATGATAATAAACTTAATGACCAAACTTTCACTCTCTAAAATACCTGCAACCCTGTAATGACCTTCCGTTCTAAACAGACAAAAAAAACAAAAGTAGCATTTCTTAATAATATAAATACTATATCTTATAGTACACATATATACTAAAATTGTATTTTAATTATTAGCTAACCTACCCCTAATGAGATATACATGTACTCATTCCTAGAAGAAGCGTTTGTTAACTGCTCCGGAGCTGGAATATATAGTGCGACAGGCTGTCGATATCGGCCGTGGGAAGAAAGTTGAAGCGGCCCTGCTTCTGGTTGAATACATACACGTTGCCCGAGAAGGTGTCGTAGAAGGTCGCGTGGAGCCGGATCTGGTCCGTCTCCATTCTCTTGCCGATGAAGTCGTAAGACTGGAGGTGCTCGAGCTGCTGTAGGACATTAATCTGCAGGGAGCATGGAAGAAGATAAAGAAATGATAATATTTTTAAAAAAATGACCTACAGTAAAGCCCATTGGTGGTGCAATGCTACAGCTCTCAACGTGTGTTGAAAATGAGTATCTGGTAGTAATCTCCTTCAGCATGCCTCTGAATGGATACATGTATGTGTCCAATATAAACATACTGTAGTTCTCAGTAATGTCATCATTAATGATCATAATAAAGAATAACTGATTATAAATATATTTTGGAGCAAGCGTCATGAGTCCTGATAATACCAGCACTATAAAAGACTTCAATTTAATCATTAAAATCATTATTATTCCACCTTTGTCACTTTATGGCACTGAAGCCAAGAGAAAGGTACCTCAACAAAATAAAATTCTGACAGGCATTATTTTAGAACCAACTGAAATGTTTTCATGTACACTGACCTCAATGACTCTATGATTCCCAAATCTACTTCAGTACTCTACACCTACTACCCTTAGTCACAAAGATTACAGTACATTACATGACCTGGGTTCAAGTTTGTTTAATACATTGTTTTTGTGATATTATGATAATAGGACCGTGCGAAAGAGCAGACAGAAGAACATTTTGCTTTAACCTACATGTATGCATTTCGACAATATATTAGTACTGGCATACAGCATCAATCGCAAAGAACATTTTATATTTAGTCTGTACACCAAGTCTCAGTTTAAAATATTTACTTACATGTATGTAAAGAGATATTACAAGTTTGTATTTGAGAACCCTTTTAACGTATGTTTAGGTCAATTTTACACTGGAAACATTTAAATAACCTTGAATCCCTTGGTACACATATCCCACGAAGATTGCTTGCATGGGACTTAGAGGGTTAAGTGAGAGAACCTACACACCTGTGCTAATCTGTCTGTCTTGCTCAGCTTGCCGTTATCCTCTATGACCGCCGACAGCTTGGCTCCTTTCCTCCCTCCTCCCTCGTACGTTACCTCTTCGGCCGGGTTCTCCAGGTGCCTCTCATACTTCTCCAGGGCCGGGGAGCCGTACGCCCGGAGCCAATTGTTCATGAGGTCCATGGAGTGCTGGGAGCCGGAGCCGGTCTGACCTGTGGGCCTGGAGACGGGGAGGTTCCGCAGGGCTTCTCCTGCCTGTGGTAAGGTTATAAAGAGATGTTCAAAGCAATCCGGAGATGTGTGTTGGTCTAGTGGCCATTCACTTGGTCAGCTCTCTGTTTTTGCCTATAAACTGGCTCAGGCGACCCTGTTCGAAACTGAGTCACGTCTTTTGGATGGTGACGTTAAAGGACAGTGCCCACTCCCCAGACGTAAATAATCATATCTGATTGATACACGTCTGTTAAAACCCAATATAAACACAAACACACACGATGTGTCTCACTTAGATGCACATTGTAAGTAATTTTTTCGAATGAAATCACGAGGGAGATTTTTTAAAATTTTTTATCCACTCTGCTTTTAATAGTTTGATAAATTGTTTTTACCTGACTGCTTAGAAAGCATGTGAACGCTTGTAAGTAAGCTTCAAACTGACTGACGGCTTTCAGTCTTCTACAAGGGACTTGGTACCAAGGATTAATTCCTAACCAAAGGGCAATATGGCATCAACTTGGTTTCAAACCCAAGACCTCCCTGTAACGAGACCACTGAGCCGTCACACCTTCTTTTTTAAAAGGGGTGTGGTCAAGACTTACCCTGCAGTCCGTATGGCCACACACGATCACATCAGGAATGGCCATCTTCTGGATGGCCAGTTGAAGTCCGGCCAGCTCGCCACTGGGGAAGGCGGGGGATTCTGACCCCTCCGAAGGCTCGCATTTACAGGAGTGAGGTACAAAGTTGCCAGGGTTACGGATGATGAGTAGCTCGCCGCGCTCCGCCTTGAAGATGCGGGATGGAAGGAGACGGCCATCCATACAGGTTACTAGTACAGCGAGTGGCTGGAAATGATACCAAACAACAATAGATGATCAATGATGATGATGATGATGATTATGATAATGATTAGAAAAATAATAAGGTAGTGATGATAGTAATAACAGTTCTAATAGTAGTACTACTACTACTTCTACTACTAATTATAATAATTCTAGTAATAATAATGACTTAATAAATAATGCTGTGAAAGGGTCTGTTTATACTACTACTACCTGTAATAATAATAACAAAAGAAACAACAACGACAAGTATGATAATAATAATAATAATCATAATAACAAAAACTTCAATAAGACAACAATAGCGTCAACAAGAATGAAAAACATAATTTGATAATGATAGTGACAACAAGAGGAAGAGGAAGGAATAGGAAGAAAGAAGAAAAAGAAGAAGATGAACGCAAAGAAGAAAGATAAATATGATGATGATGATGATGATGACGAAGAAGAAGAAGAAAAAAAAACATTTGAGAAGAAAAACAACAACAACCACCATAAAAACAACCACAACAATAATAACAACAATAACAACAATAATACCATGTCTATCCAGGGTAACCTAAAGGCCAAGCATTCATTCTATTACCCGGCTTCAGCGAAGGCTACCATAACAACACACTCTAGCATTCCAGGAATTTCTATCTAACAGAGAGACCCATTTACTTCACTTTTGTAAAGAGTAGCAAATTTTGCGTAATATCTTTCTGAAGTACATAGGCCAAATAAATATAAAAATGTAAATCAGAAATAGATCAATTTTAGCAGTATTTTTTCATGTTTTTTTTCTTTAAAAAATAAAAATATGTCCACAAAAAATAGGAGGCGGCCCCCAAAAAGGAAGCGAGCGGAGAGGCTAAACATGTATATTTTTTTTAATGGCCATAGATGCCTTTGCAGGGATTCAAACCATGTTGATGTGTAGTTAAAAGTCAGGTGACTTTAATCCACTAGACCAGGCCTTCTCAACTAGTTTATTAGAAGCGCCAAAACAAAAATGAATTGAGGTTGAAGTGCCAACCTGTATGTTTGGTGACGGTGTTACGAGGGAGCGTAGCGACCGAGCCGATACCCTGTGGGGTCCAGGGGGCGAAACCCTCGGAAGCTAGTGGATTTTAGGGCTTTTTTAGGCCCAGATGTGCCATTTTTAACACGTTTTTCTTCCATAAAACATCAATCATAATTTCATATTGATTTGAAATAATTAGTACAATTCCTGGCTGAAATCTACACTGGAAGTTAATTTATATGTAGTTATTTTGGTGCAATAAACACGGAAAATGTCAAAATGAAGTGTAAATCAAACAAACAAAATGGCTTGCTTACATTTAGGGCTCAACTTCGACTGCGACTTTTTGATTTTTCTGAGTTTTTTTATTTTAGAATATAATTTTTTAATGTTGTTCTTTCTTTAATTTTTAATTTTTAATTTTTTGGAACAGCCGCGCGCCACTCTGACTGACCGCAAGCGCCACGAGTGGCGCGCGCGCCGCCAGTTGAGAAGGCCTGCACTAGACTATGATACCACTACATATTCAGAAAAAGGGTATTTTTTTCTTGATCGTATAATACCAGAGAAGGGTTGTTTGGACCAGCAAATCATTCAAACAATAATAAATCCTGAGTGATTAAATTGCACTTTGAGAAAAACTAGCTGAAAATTATTTAGCATTGTGTATCATGTGGTAAACAAGTTATTTGGATCAGCAAATCATTTACCGGTAACATATTAACAAAAAGATTGGAGGGAAAGGAAAGACAAGGGGGTGAAATTTGGATTGAATATATGAGAGTGGAGTTAAGGAGAAGAGCAAAAACAAATCAAGTACGGTACAAAATTTACCCAAACTCTTATGTAAAGGAATGAGGAAAGAAAGGGGACTACATGTATCTTGACAAGACAATCTTGGTCTTTTATGGTACCCTAGATTCATGAATCATGAAAATCAGTATTGATTTTATTATTTACGATATAAATCTACGTATCTACCTATTCTACTTTGCTATTGTTGCACCTCAACATTGCATCACCGAAACTTAAAACACATCGCCAAATTGCTCATACCCCCCCGCCCAATAGCGCCCTCCGTGACCCTTGCGTCCGAGCGCTGCCAACGTAACCTCTTCCTCTTATCACGAGTCCCCTAAAACACCCCTTGGTAACGGCGCTGGGGATGGAGGGAGGGAAAATAGGTAGATACGTAGATTTATATCGTAAATAATAAAATCAATACTGATTTTCATGATTTACATCAATAAATCAACGTATCTACCTATTCTACTTTGCTAAAGACCAGCACAGATTAATGCCGGGTGGTAAAAACCAAGCAAACACATCAAGTTAATGAGAAATAGACGACGAAGCCGCCTTCAGAGAAGCGACCGCAAAGGCTTGTTCGCCCGCGGGCACATCTTTGAGGTAAAAAGCAGTAAAAGAACTTGGAGACTTCCAAAAAGCTGCTTTACAGATATCCCGAACTGAAACTCCGTTGAAAAGAGCCCAAGACGTACTGACACTGCGAGTATCATGAGCACGAGGAGTCCTGCCAGGCGTCAAAGCCTCAGGACCCGCAGCCTTGATAGCCAAGACTAACCACCTGGAGATCGTATCCCGAGATGCCGCCGAATGTGGCTCCCGAGAAACCAGAAAGAGCTGATCCGATTTGCGAAAAGGCTTCGTCTTGTGAAGATACCATTTGAGGGCGCGAACGGGACACCACAGCTTGTCCCCAGAGACCGAAGAAAAATCCGACAAGGGATGGAGCACCACTTCCACCGAACCTGACGTGTCAGACTGATTCTTAGCAATAAAAGAAGCCTTGGGGATCAAACGAACCCCACGTCCTTCCCAGCGGATATGCCCAGGAGCAACCGAAAGGGCATGAAGTGAGCTCCTACGCTGACCAGAAGCGATTGCCATGAGAAAAACCGTCTTGATCGTAGTATGTAGAAGCGTCGCAGAACACAGCGGTTCGAAGGGAGGGCGTACTAAAGCCTCCAAAACCTTGGGTAAACTCCACGCTGGCGTCAGAGGTCTGAAGGAGGGTCTCTTAAGGTAGAAAGACTTCAAAAGAGCTGCTAGCTGAGGAGCAGAAGAAACCGAAGTACCATCGGCAAACCCCGAATGAACAGCAGCTATAGCCGACCGATAGCCACGAATCGTCGACAGAGCTCTCCCCTTGTCATACAAAGAGATCAGAAAGTCAGCAATAGAAGGTAAAGACGCCTCTCTAGGGGCGACGCCCACCTCCTCACACCAAGTGTGAAACGCATCTAACCTGGAGTTGTAAACCGTCCTGGTAGACTCTCGTCTACTCTGGACTAGAAATTCTGCAGCACGTTCGGAGAAACCTGACGAACGAGCCCTCTCCCCGATAACCGCCAAGCGGTCAGATGGAGGATTTCCGGACGCTGGTGTAGAATACCGGACAGAGGTTGCGACACCAGATCCGGATGACACGGCAACAACCAGGGAGTCCCCACCAGGAGGGTCAGAAGGTCCTGAAACCACGACCTCGCCGGCCACCAAGGAGCTATGAGAATCACCATCGCTTGATCTTCCCTGATCTTCCTGAGCACACGGGGAATCAATGCGAACGGGGGAAAGGCATAAGCCCTCCACCCCCCCCCCACGGGATCGCGAAAGCGTCCAGAGCAAAAGCTCCCGGCTCCCGGACTCTCGAGCAAAACCGAGGAAGACGATGGTTGAGCGAAGTTGCGAACAGATCGATGTCGAGAACACCGAACACTTTCACCAGTTGTCTGAAGACAGTCGGAGACAGAGTCCACTCCGAAGGAAGGCACTTGCCTCTGGAGAGAAAGTCCGCTATGATATTCTCCTCGCCTGGGATATGTGATGCAACCGGGAACACCCTCGCCCCCTTGCACCACGCCCAGAGTTGAGAAGCCAACTCGTTCAGAGCCACAGAATGGGTGCCTCCCTGTCTGTTGATGTACGCCATCACCGACACGTTGTCCGTAAGAATCAGAACCGAGCGACCCACCAGACGAGCACGGAAGTGACGAAGCGAAGCAAACACTCCCATAAGTTCTAACACATTGATGTGGGGTAGAAAGTCCAGATGACTCCAGTCTCCTGAAATCATCGACCCCTGGCAATGACCCCCCCAACCCAACAGCGACGCGTCCGTGGTGACGGTCACGGAAGGGAGAGGAACTCGGAAAGGTTTTCCCTGAAGAAGGAAGGAACGACGAAGCCAAGGACCTAGAAGACCCTTGATTCTGGACGACAGGGGGATCCACGTCAAAAGAGAACTCACGCTCGGCTGATAAAACTCCAACAGAAGAAGTTGGAAGGGTCTCATCAATAGTCGACAATCTGGAAGAACGTCGACTAGACTGGAGAGATACCCTAGCCACTGCAGCCAACGCTCGGCTTTCACCCGACGCGCACATCTCAGAGACCGAGCAGTCCTGACTATCGTCTCGACCCTGTCGAGACTGGGACGAGCCAGCTGATGACGAATGTCCAGTTGAGCACCTAGGTAAGACGGCGTGCGAGTCGGAACAAACTCTGACTTCTCCCAATTTATGAGAAACCCGAGATCTTGAGTCGTGCTGATCAGAATCTGCATATGATCCAACAGCAGAGTCTCCGACTTTGCGACCAACAGCCAGTCGTCTAAATAAGCGAAAAGACGAAGGCCCCGACTTCTCAGAAACGCCATGACCGACGCCACGACTCTCGTGAAAATCCGAGGAGCAGGGCGCAAACCGAACGGGAGCGCTCTGTAACGGTAGAATTTGCCCAGGAAGGCAAACCCCAAAAGATCCCGCGACCGCGGATGTATCGGCACATGAAAATAAGCGTCGCGAAGATCCAACGAAACCGCGACGTCTGCGGGATTCAATGAAGGAAGGATGGTTGCCAGATGATCCATCCGGAAATGAACCTTCCCCAAATGAAGGTTGAACCGCTTCATGTTGAGAATCATTCTTAAAGAACCCGAGCGCTTGGGAATTACGAACACCGGTGACAAACAAAGAAACGGGTGATCGTCTACTTCTTCTATTGCCCCTTTCTCTAACAGAGACACGATTTCGGAGGAAATGTGACTCTGAAAAAGAGGGGACATGATCGGAGAGCGGCTCCGGAGGACGCCATTCGGAAGAGGTTCCACAATATCGATGAAGAACCCTTCTCGCACCACCGACAGAACAAATGCGTCGCTGGTGATCTTCTCCCACGCCGGGAGAAATCCCCGGAGCCGCCCGCCTACCTGAGACCCAAGCACTCGGGGGAAGCCATCATCTAGAGAATGACTTCCCACCTCCACGAAAGGGAGCCCGGGAAGATGAATATCCCCCGCGACTACCCCTGGACGACCTACCCCTAGAGGTCGAACCACGAGATGACGCCCCACGGTAAGAAGAATCACGGTAAGACGAATCTCGAGACGAAGGACGACCACGATCCCGGTATTCCTCCTCGACCGGGTACCAGTCCTGAGGGCGGCCCTTAGACTGGCCGACGTTCTTACGAAAAGAACCCGAACTCTTTGAACTCGTCCTACGAGGTCCGGAGGAAGGAACCGGCCTTTGGACATCGCGAAAAGCAACGGACAGGTCTCGAGCCTGCTTCTCACCATCAATCTCGGCTTGCAGCAGAGTAGAGAAACTATCTCCACAAAGGTGGGGACTATCCACCGGGATCTGCGGAAGCAGTCCTGGAATTTGACGCGGTCGAATGCCCAAACTAGTGAGCACAGCTTCCCGACGATGCTTCTCGATGGAATGCGAAGTCACCGCAAGCTGCGAGAAAAGAATACCCGAAACCTCTCTCATGACCTGCACCAAGATCGAACGATCCTCAACAGTGATATGGAGATCGTCCGCACTAGCCAAAAGCTCCACCAGCATGTCCATCACAACGGACATCCGGAGACCAGAAGCAGTCAAAGAAGAAAGATCAAACAGCAAGTTGTCACTCTTATCAACAGAACCCTGAGTCCCAAACTTCTTCCCCAAACGACTGGCCACCGCCACCAGTTTGGGGGAAACCCGTTTAGGGTACAAATACGGCTCAGCATCCCGAGGAACGAAGGCGTATTTGTTCACCTGCCGCTTAAGATATGACTTCGAGGACGACAAGTCCTTCGCGGCGTTAACCAATTCCTCTTTGTGCAGATCAGGAAGAAACAGTCCCTGATCTGCTGAAGAGTCCGATCTAGAAGATAGGACGCCCCGCCGCCCCGCCGATAACTCCGGGACGACACAAGAATCGGGCACATACTTGTGAAACAAGGCTAACGATTCCGCCGCCAGAGACACAAACGGAGTAGAAATATCATCCCTCGCAGCTGAACCAGACGACTGAGCGATGGAACCAGAGTCCCAACGATCAACCGAGCCCCCCCTATCTTGACCAGATAAATAGGAACGATCCCCGCCTAACGGAGCACCCAACGATGCGCGAGGCGGAGAAACAAAAAGAGAGGACCCCGGCGGAATACGACAACTCGAAAACCGCACCGGCGACTGCACAGGAGAAAACGATGCATCCTCGGAAAACTCCGAAAACGACAATTCAGAGGGAGAGAAGCCCCCAAAGACGGACCCCGAGGAATCGCAAACGGTTCCGTAACAACAGAGCGCGGTCTCTTCGACGGAATAACAAAATCCGAGGAAGAACCGGCCACCGCGTCCCGGATACCCCGCCTCTTACGAGAAGAAGCGGTAACAGAAACGGCCGACGAAGAAACGGGACGGATATCCGATAAAAGCCCGACGGGAGGAGCTCCACGCAAACCGAATCGGGAAACCGGAGAGGCGCGATAAGACGAAACCCCAGGATCCGACTCTGCCGCACGGGTATCCGAACCGAAGTCCGGACCCGGCAAAGCCAAAACCGAAGAACCAGCCGGAGACCGGGTCAAGTCCGGGTCCAAGGTCGTTGATGGATTTTCGCACCGTCCAAACAAAAGCCCCGACGGGACAATTGATGGCGGCACAGAACTAAGGTCCGTTCCACCCAGGGTAAGAACCTCTGGGTTTCCGGGAACCGTATTGAGGGGCGAGGTATCGCCTTGCTCAACCATTCTCCTGGGCTTCCCTTGCCCGCATAAACGTCCACTGACGTTCGCATCCTTGGGATTTGCGGTGTCACCACCGCGCCCAAGGGGCGTAACTAACGAAGAACCAGAATCCTTCGTCTTCTTTCTCGCAACAGAATTCGACTTCTTCTTAGAGAAACCTGCTAAAAGAAAATTAGAACTGCGAGACATATTAAACCTGCGGGAAAGAAAGATTAAACAAAGGGTACGAGCAATTATCAAAAAGAATTAAATAAACTACCAGTGACCGAAACACCCCCACCGACTACCCCCGCACGCACCCGAGGCCTCGGAGGAGTGAGGACGGGAAAACGCGAAAGAGGAAACGTGACAATAGTCGGCAAGAAAACGTTCTAGAATACTGATAAATAAATAAAATCACGGAGTGAAACTACTCTCTAACGAAAAGGAAATCGTAGAGAATAAATATAAAAGGCGAAAATGCGAACCAAAAAGCGACTAAAGAGTGAAAAACCCTTCAACTTTTGGGAGCGATTTATAGTGTAACTTATCGTTCGGATGCGAAGAGATAAGAGGAAGAGGTTACGTTGGCAGCGCTCGGACGCAAGGGTCACGGAGGGCGCTATTGAGCGGGGGGGTATGAGCAATTTGGCGATGTGTTTTAAGTTTCGGTGATGCAATGTTGAGGTGCAACAATAGCAAAGTAGAATAGGTAGATACGTTGATTTATTGATGTAAATAATGATATGCATGATTGCATCTGTCTTGTATTTCTTAATTGTACAGTATGTGTATATGCTTTTATTGGAATTAAATAAAATTTAACTTGAACTTGAAGGAAAGAAAGGAGAAAACTGTAAAATCTGGGTACCGGTCCTTGGGCATTTAGGAGTAAAAATGAGAATAGGTGATAAAAACGAAAATGACAGGTCCCTTGTCTAAATGTATCGGGTACACATCTTCAACAGATTTTGATATTTACATCATCAACATTGTCCATGTGTGCGAGACCCATTAAACATCTTCCTGTTTTGTCAACAGACGGTACATTTCCAGGGGTCTATGTTATTTCAGAGGAAACGGTCCATCGTGATCCACACGTGATTGTTAAAGTTCAACTTTTTCTACTTCAGGTTCAAGGCTCTGTACACATATGTACTGTATGAGTGCGTCAAACTCGTTGGCCCGAATTCACAAAGCAAGGTTTGAGCTCAGACCAAGGTTTGAGCTCAAACCTCCTTTTGTTTCGCCAAACCAGGTTTGTAAATAACAAAAGGAGGTTTGGCGAAACAAAAGGAGGTTTGAGCTCAAACCTTGGTCTGAGCTCAAACCTTGCTTTGTGAATTCGGGCCTTTGAATTTGAAGGATTCTGTTAAAACAGTCCCTTCAGGCAATAAATTTCTTTCTGCTTTAAAAAAAATGTTTTTTACAATATAAATTGTAGAACACATCAATATAGATGTTTTTTCGATTTTTCATAATTATTTGTTTGATTTTCTACTTTTTTCTTCTCTCTCTCTCTCTCTCTCTCTCTCTCACTTTCTCTTTTACACGTATGTTACGTAGATTATTATCATTATGTACTTTAGATGTTCTGGGAATTTTGCCTCCTTCCTCCGTTGTAAAAATATTTGAATTCACTTTGTGTTCATTTGATTATTAGAGGGACATAAATGTTTTTGGAATCTTGAATCTGGAAAAAAGTGAATTCAAAAGATCTTTTGTCCAGATTCATTACCGACCATATAAAGATACCGGTATGTACATATGAATGACTGTTATGTAATTTTTGCATTGACTTGTAAGCCAAACTAGCAATTGGATTAGACAAACTATTACATGTAAATTTATGTGAGATGAAACTACAAAAAGTCACGAATGGCTGCTACATGTATATTGGTAATCAACTCCCCCCAAAAAATGTCTTAAAGAATATGAGGAATTAGAATATCCCTCTCAACCTTCAACATACATGTATATAAATGATTTCGCATCACTTGGGCCTGGGAGGAGAAAACTTTAATCACTATGACAATCCTACATGTACCATGACTCTCGGATCTCTCTTAAAAGGAAAGTCCACCCCCAAAATAAGTTTGTTTCGATAGAGGCAGAATAATAAGAAAATCAGGTGAGTGAAAGTTTGAGCAAATTCTGAATGAAAATAAGAAAGTTATGAATTATTGAAGTTGTGATCAATCAAATACAAATTGGCAACTCTGTGACTTATTATACGAGCTCTCCTTCATTTGCTTTGTGCATAATATTCCATAAAATCATGTTTTCTTCGTTATTGATGACGGAATATATATTTGTTCCTTGCAGGGGGAGTATAGAAACATATTTGCAATTATTATATTTAGGGTGCATGTATGGTTGACATTTTTCTTGAGGGAAAATGTAAATTTTAGATTTTTTTAGTACTAAGCAAATGGAAGTTGAGCTCGCATTTTACGTCATAGAGTTGCCAATTTGTGTTTGATTGATCACAACTTAAAAAATCCTAACTTCCTTATTTTTAATCGGAAGTTGCTCAAACTTTCACTGACTTGTTTCTCTCATTTTTCTACTCCTATTAAAACTAACTTAATTTCAGGGTGGACTTCCCCTTTAAAGGTATTACAAAGTTTTGGTAATTTTTGAAAATTGGCTGGATAGTGATTCTTTACAATGTTGATATATTTGGATGCCCCTATGGATGTATTATAAGCACTAAAAAAATTGGCCCCTAACACACTTCTGCTTTCGAGAAAAATTTAATATAAAAATTTACCGGTGCTCCCGGTAAATTTTGATAAATTTCAAATAGCGCTTACGGCCATACAATGGTAGCTGCGACCATGAAAATCTCAGAATATGCAGTTGTGATATATATATTCCAAATGGTAATAGCAAATTGGTTGATTTTAGTCAAATAACATTGTTTTATAGCTAAATCAATATCTTGACCTTGAGAGGGCGCTATACAACATAAAGAGTTTATTATTTACAATTTCATCACTTGAGACTCGATTTCAACAGCGACAACGATCACTGAATATTGTAGGATCGCACATCCTTCCAATATGTTCATTTGAACCAAATTCATGACCCCATACCAAAATTTGTATTACCTTTAAGGTTATACCACGTAGTAGGTCCATGGTATAACCAATAACAAAGCGTACAATGGGTTCTTAAACATACTGTACAAAGGTGGTGACTCTCCTCCACACAGGAAATCATTTTGTGTCCTACATGTACCTGAAGGATGGAGTGTTTAGTATTAATGACTGCTTTGAGAGAAATAGTTGTTTTTATACGCTCAAGGGAAGGTTAGAATTGTGCTATTACCCGAGGCGTGCCGAGGGGAATAGCCCAATTGTAACCTTCCCGAGAGCGTATAAAAACAACTATTTCTCGAATATTAAAGCAGTCATTAATACTTTTATATGCCAAAAAAAAATAGACTAAAAAATAAAAAATAAAAAATACTTTTTTTTTTGGTCGAAGATGAGATTCGAACTCTTGCGTACAAAAGGTGATGTATCTAAAGTCAGCGCCTCAGACCTCTTGGCCATCGCGCGTTATTAACAGGCTTTGCAGTTTTGTACGATATATACATTAAAATGGATTGAAACCGGCTTCGCGTGTGATGAATGCTTCGCAAAAGCTCCATATACGGACTCTTCTTTTACTTTTGCAATGCATATTGGCACGAACTTAGATCAAGATCTATCGGCAGATGTTGTTTTTTTGTTTTTGGAAGTTTATTTTCGTCTTCATGTCAACAATGCAAGATAAAATTGTCGGTAAGATCGATCGAGATTCAATTGTATTGAAATTACCGACCAATTATTCGCACACATACGGTATCCTCCATCGCTCAAACCATTTTTTAACATGTAAACCTATGGGGTAACCATGGAGACTGACCTATTTTTTTAATAACCATGGTTATTAAAAATATTAAATGTTTTAAGCATGGTTACCGGGAATTTTACAGGAACAGTTGAAGTTTATGAATGCAATTTCGACCAATCAGATGGCTGGATTACTTAAGTGAGGTATATAATTTCCATTGTAACATGCCTGCATCTATGAACAGGGAAAGAGGCACGTCATAGGCACGCAACCTTCAGCCATCCACCTGGGCTGGATTTGAACCAACAACCTTTGGTTCAACAGGCACTTGACCATCCGAGCCAACTCGCCGAATCTGACCTGTACAACTTACCTTTCTGAAAAACATACTTTGCATCCGGTACTGCTTTAATACTTGGAATCTTTCTCAGCATTTCAGCAAATAGTAGAGTTAGATGACCCTCTCCATGTAAATCTTGTACTATCGCTACACTAAAGACTACATGCACATATACATCAAGTATTCTCTACACAACCCAAGTTATTGTTACATAATGTATAGCTGTGCTTGGATTTTGAGCAAAACTACTACCAGTACATGGACCTTCTACTTTATGCATTAATAACTTAAGTAGTACCAGCATAACAGAAATAGGAGAGAATAAGGTTACGAAAGGAAGGGGTAATAAATAAAATATCATAACGGAAGTTTTGTGTCCGGGTCATGAGTGACATTAACAAAAATCTTGAATACATGGAAGTACAACTTAATGAAGAAGACTTCAAAGATCTGCCAAGCAAATATATACTGTATGTACGGTATTATAGAAAAAATGAATTGTATGTGTAATTGTCTGAGGAATTTTGAATCTGAATTTTATTCTGCATTTCAATTGCAACATTATTATACTCAATTACAAGAGGTGAATTGTGTGGTGTTTTCAATAACGAAGCAATTAGAAGACTAACATTTTTAATTTTTTCACATACTGTACATGTACATGTACATGGAGGTCTGTAGTATTTTCAAACTTAAAAGTTAGCAGCATTTATTTTAACTATAAGCTGGCATAACCTTGCAAGTTACATGTAGTTGTGTTTGCATGGTACATTCCTGCTGCTCGTACTTTATCAAGCTAACCTTGATTTGTCATGTTTGTAAGTTACTTTGAGTCAACTTAAAGTTTCGAAACTGCCAGTGGATTCGCACAGTCCCTAGCTACAAAAATAATAATTTTGAACTTAAAAGACCACGACCTAAACTTAAAGTTTAACAATAACAGACTGTCATGTCAACCTCATGATTGTTTAAGTAGAAATATTTGCAGTACATTAATTTTTGTGGATTTCACGCTAAGATCGGCAAGCAAGAATTTAAGAACTCGCAAAAATGATAAGCCTTATATCTTATGCATGTTTTGAACGGGCTGAATTGCGTGCAATATTAGTACCTGTTTCATCCAATGCATTTTGGAGTGTGCAATGCGAATTTAAGAACCGTGAATATGTTTTGGGGCGCTCAGTGCGAAAAATTAATCACGCAAAAAATCGGCGTTTTCAGCATTCACTTTGATATCAATACACTGTGTACATGTACATGTATGTGAGAAAATCCAGTAGATCACAGAGAATAGAGGGATGTATAGTACTGTACAATTGTTTAAAGTTTCAGAAAGGGATACTAGCCATTAAAGCATTCATGCTTGAAATTAGTAGAACCCACAGGACCAAAAAAAAATAAAAAAATCATTAAACTCAAAGAAAAAGCTTATTAGAAGAGGAAGAAACAAAGCGGAGAAAGAGAAAGAGAAAGAGGAGAGAGGAGTGAGGGATTGCTGTTGCGTTCAAATCAAATAAATTACATGCAAGCTTGTGGTACTATTGCAAGTAATCCTATGTATGTATGTGCAGTTTCGCACACATTTATGTATCCCATTTACACAGCCCAAACACTGTTTACACTACTGAAAAAAGCCAATAAAACGTTGGTGTTTGCTCATTTCCATTTTTGGGGGGGTGACTTTTCGCTGCTCTGCATGTGATCTCACTGAAGCGAGGAGAGTCACACAACCAAAAACCAGAATCGTTCATCTATGTTTCGAGAGCGCATATTTAACACTGCATAAATAAGTGAAATTTCTGCAGGGACTCATTTCACAAAGCCTTTTTTCAATGACAAATGACAAAAATCAGTGACAAATCTGCTGGTAACCAATCAGAAGCAAGGATTTCATTAGCTTATAACAGAAACTGCCATTTATTACTGATGACAAGTTTTGTGAAATGGGGCCCAGAAGTAGATTTCCGATTTCGCTATGTTTGCTGGTAGTTGTTTAAAAGCAACTTACGAAAAGAACACCGGAATGTGAGAAAAATCAATGATTTCTGCTTGCGGTTTAAAAATGCAGCTTGCATGTTTTGCTATTCAATTTACCTTTTCATGTATATTTTTTGCTCAATGCTGGTCTAGCCAACCCAAGATAACCTACTTTTCTCACTCTATTTTGAAATGTACATGTAACATGTAATTCAATAACCACATTCCTTTTTAAAATCAGGGACAAGGATTTTATTCTACATTTCCATACACTACACAAAGTATGTGATGTTTCAGTCTATATACATACCGTACTTTCAATTGCTTGCATTATATTTATTAAATGTCTCCAGAATAATTGTACTCAACTAACCTGTCAAAAACCCAAATGATCCCTTGCTACCCCATCGTTAAAAACTAAGCTGGCTTCCAATTACTGACATAATTCAATAATGGATACTTGTACAAACTTTTAAAGCTACGTCAACCACTCTACCTCAATACATCTCCTCACTCTTTCAGCAGCGTAAAAAGATCATACTCTACATCTTTATCAGCTTCTTCCCTTATCATTCACACATCCAAAAAAGCAGGCTGGCCTCAAATCTATTAAATCCTTTGCCCCAGGATGCCTATGGAATAAATGCCCTGCATTTCTAAGAAATAGTACTTCACTTCAAAAAAACATCTGAAAACGTACATTCTTTTAATTTGTTGATCAACTAAGGGACAGCGCCTTGTTTCCTCTGGTAAAGTAAAGGCGCTATATACATGTACATGTACATGTATCATCAATTCACCATTATTTGCAACACTCCATTGGAATTTCATGAAAAAGAGAAACCCTGCTAAAAGCTCAAGCATTAGGATTTGTTAAATATTCTTATTGATTGATATTCTATTCTGCAATGTTATGTTACTTCTGGAACTTCTATTACTAAAAATGATGTTGTATTGAAACAATTGAGAGAGACTTGTGTGGGTTCTGTATTAAAAATCTACATTTATATATGGGAATGAGAGAATGTTAATAGTAGTTAACAAGTTAATAATGAAACGAAATTCCACTTACCGGTTTCAATCCCACTTGGAACGGACGTGTCTGTGATGTCACACCAGGTTTGCTTGAAAATCTCCTGCAAGCCTGCACAAGCGCCCTTCCCACTCGGCGAGATCCCCCATTCTGCATTGTGTGTCGGCTTCCTAGGGCTGTCTTTGGGCTTGGAAATGAATCTGTGTAGTATCAAAACAAGCCAAAGCGGATATTCTTACTTCTTCAACAGGAGCAGGGGTGATAGTGAGCACTAAAAAGAGGTGTTTTTTTTCCCCTCAACCACCCGCCCCTTGAGTAAAAAAAAAAGGAGGAGGATTCGGGGGGGGGGGGGGGGAAATGGCATCTAACAACATTCCCCCCCCCCCTTTCTGAGTCGGGGGGGGGGGGGAGATGAAAAAAAATCGGTAAAAAAAATCAGGAAACCGATTTAAATCAGGTACTGTAATTATCAGGCTTGACAGGACTGAAATTTATACAGCCAATCTACAATGTCTATTTTATACAGTCAAACCTGTCTTAGCGGCCACTTCTATAAAGGCCACCTGTCTCTTGTCTACAGTGGTCACTTTTTGTGTTTGCCTTGGGTGGCCTTCATAGACAGGTTTGACTGTGCTGGTACTAGTCAGAGCTACATTCAGACTTTGAAGGGAAAATAAATATTTGATAATTTCCATATGCAGCATTTTAAATGTTAATATTCAGAAAAATAGTGAAATACAGAAAATCTCATTATTGTTCTTTGATATTGATAGAGGACACAAATTCTCTCCATTCACCAGTAAAATTTGTTGAATTATCATTTTGCGTTTTGGTGAAACGATTCTCATTGTCATTAAAAACTTGAAATTGCAATTTCATTGTTGTTTTCAGAGATGTCAGGAATGCATTTGCAATAATCTATGGCAGCAAAGTCATAACTCATAAGCCAATTATTGGCAATTAAATTTGCAAGAAGTCTAGATGTAGTTTATACCTGCCCCCCCCCCCCCCCCCCTGTCAGGAAAAAAGTAACACACAAAGTAGAACTCTAAAAGGAACCCATCAAACTTCAGATTCCACTACAATTTAAACCTCAAGGCTCAGACAAGAATTATAAAATTGAATTAAGGTCTAGAGTCTATAGTACATCACCAAAACATCAAAAATAGGCAGAAAAAGATGAGGAAAAAGTTTCAAATGAGAGGAGAATCATTCAAATATTGACATTTTATAATTAAAGCATAAATATGCACATCACTTGTGCATCAGGGGGTTATTTCTGGAAAGTCAAAAGATCAAAACCGTCATAACTAACTTCTTGTAGTTGTACATGTACATCCCATTGAAAAGTGTGTTATAAAATTAACACACGTAGACTATCTATGGGATGTCTACGAACTTAGAATAACGACGGTTTTTGAGAAACAACTCTCAAACATAAACATATACAATGTAGTGACATACAATTGCCACTGAACATCACTCATCAGTCAAGATTTTTTAATTTTTTTTTTAATAAGAATAGAGTCTAAAAGTTAGATCTAAAGTTAACTGTTAGTAGGGAGGCCAATGCCCGGGCGTAAGGCTTCTACGCCTACGATTTGTGCGCTCATCGTCCAAGTCAGAAACATACAAAGTCAGAAACATACAATTGCCACTGAACATCACTCATCAGTCAAGATTTTTTTAATTTTTTTTTAATAAGAATAGAGTCTAAAAGTTAGATCTAAAGTTAACTGTTAGTAGGGAGGCCAATGCCCGGGCGTAAGGCTTCTACGCCTACGATTTGTGCGCTCATCGTCCAAGTCAGAAAATTACCAGAAGAAAAAAAAAGGGGAAAAAAAAGAAAACAAATATCTATGGAATAAAATGTATAACAAATACACAATTACACACTCCACAACATACCTATAACCACGGATCTGTAACGGTCTTTCACCATTTGTTGACGATCTTGCAGATTTTGACGTATTTAAGTCCAATAATTATGTTAGCAGACGAACTTAGCGGACGCACAAGAGAAACTAGAAGGGTCCTAGAGGGCGATGAGGTTAGCTCACTAAAATCCTTCTCAATGACTGAAGGTAGAGCCTAAAAATATGGAATCAATTTAATATCAAAGAACTTTTGATAGAGATTAACATATCAGTTGTGCACAATGTCACTTTTACAACTAGAAAATATAACGAAAAACGATTATATCTTTTAATTGCAGATTTTTACAAACTGCACATACGAAGGTAGATAGAGTACAATGTTTTTGTCAATCTTGCGTTGGTTTGAGCCCCATAGCTAGAGCCATCTCAAATTGGGGAGCAAAACTGTGAACAGAGACGTCACTGTTCCAGCCCAAAATAGAAGTCTTGCAACATTATAATATGAATATGTATGAGGTCCGGTCTCATCGCGCGCAAAACAAATTTGACGTAGTCTCACACATAGTACCTTTTTCTCAGCACTAGACACCAGTGTCGTGCAGTAATGTATGAGAAGTGTAAAAAAAGACATTTCAGTAAAAAAAAAAGTCTACGTGAGCAGTCTATAATCCAATTGAGAAGTGTAATGAATGCCATGATTTGAACGTGTGTGTTTTAGTGTATGATATCATCATGGTTAGTGAGAGAGAGAGAGAGAGAGAGGGAGAGAAATATCTCCGTCAGTAGTACACGTCTATCAATGCGTGCAGTCATGTTTGATTCCGTATTGTGTTCGCTACAACTGTGCAAGTTGGATTTATCGATCGTTGATAATGCAGTGTATGAGAAGTGTAAAAAAAGACATTTCAGTAAAAAAAAAAGTCTACGTGAGCAGTCTATAATCCAATTGAGAAGTGTAAATGAATGCCATGATTTGAACGTGTGTGTTTTAGTGTATGATATCATCATGGTTAGTGAGAGAGAGAGAGAGAGAGAGAGGGAGAGAAATATCTCCGTCAGTAGTACACGTCTATCAATGCGTGCGGTCATGTTTGATTCCGTATTGTGTTCGCTACAACTGTGCAAGTTGGATTTATTGATCGTTGATAATGCAGTGTCAGATTGATATTTACTCATGAGGAAATAATTGGAATACATATCAAAACTAAGGTAGGCCTATTTATTTATTTCAATGATTTTCTTAATTTACAATGAGTGGCTTTCGAGCTTTCTCTCATTATGTTTTGACCCTCCATGCCATGGCATGGCTAGCATGGCTCGATTGCGGCCTGCCTGCAATTACCGTACCTGGACGGCCTGTAGTACTGTGTCGGTGTGTGCAACTAATTCAAGGCTAGCCGGTGAAGATGAATGTACTTTCGCGCGAAGTTTTGAACTTGTTGTCCGGGCAATGACCATGATGACACGCCCATTCCCTCGGGCCTGTCTAATTCTCGACGTAATTTTTGGGACCATGAAATTGATTGTTTCAAGGCTCTTACGTACGGCCAGGCGTAGAAGGAAGGAAGTGCTTAAAAGTTGGATATCTCCTATTTTATGGAACTTCTGGAGTCGGCAGATGGGTGAGTTTTCTTAGTGAAAGTAAATGCTTTCTTTTAATCTTTGTTTTATTTTAAACAAATTCGTAATTAAAAAGTTAGATTTGGGCATTGGCCTCCCTACTAGATCTAACTTTTGTTAGATCTAAAGTTAGATCTAGCAATAAGATTTGTATTTGGTTATCCAATAGATCTAGATCTAGACTAGGTCTAGATAGATCTTGATCTAACTTTAGATCCTACTAGTCTAGAAAATCTAGATCTAGGTCTAAATTATAAATAAGAAGAAAAAAAGGAGAAAATAGAAATAATGATACACAACCATGATAAGTGTCTAAAGTTGCAATCAAACTCTCTCACACATAGATCTAGACATAACATTTATCATACACATAGATACCATAAGTAATTGGAAGGGGCAGAGTCCTTCGACGGGGCCTCCTGCTGGCTCCAATAATGTACCGTTTACTCTGGCGCGCCCTGCCCGCAGATCACGGCATGCTTGACGACCACGAATAAAACTGGTTGTAGATCTACTGTAGGACGTGCGACAATTTTCGAGATCGAGAACTTTAAATTACTCTAATATTGAATATAATTCATGAAATGTCTGTACTTACATGTCAGCTACCCAAACAGAACTGGTGATAATATCGGCAATAACGAGTTTCCCTCGAGTTCGAGCTCCTGTAATTTGTAAAATCTCGAATGAGCGTCGTAGTTTTTGTTCAACGAAACGTGTTTTCTATATATTATTTTTTAGCGGAAAATAATATCGAATTAGGCTTGCAACAAAAGATTGGCATATCTTGCAGAAATTTGGACGAAGTATATATTCTACTATTAATATTTCCTTCTATTTAGCTAAAAATGATGTAATCCATGAAATATTTTTCCGAGTAAATCTGTCAACTTCTCGTTCCATCGATTGTTTAAAAATATTAATAAGCATGAACTAAGACTACGTGTTAAAGGGAACGTAAATGGAAATTCTCAATGGAAATTCTTCATACAGTCTTCATACACCCCCATCCCCCCCTCCACTCATTTTTAAAGGAGGGGGGGGGGGGGTTAACAAAAATTCACTTCTTCTAGCCGGCCCTTTTCTTTTGCTAAATTACTTATAGTATTTTTCATTTTAAGCAAGTGAATTCACACTGTCAATGCTTAATTGAAACTTGATATTTCAACTCCATCGACGAAAACTGGCTGTAAGTATGATATTAGTTGTCAAACAAATGTGATGATTACCTTGTCAATTAATATAATCATTTTGTTATATTATGAAACAATATGTCTTTTATGTATATTTTTGTTATCTGTATTATTTCTGCATGTGAAATGTGAAATCAATAAACTCAAACTCAAACTCAAGTATAGCAGGCGGCGATCCAGCCTGCGGCAGGGGAGGGGGTCAAAGAGAAGGCCCAATTCGTGAGAAAATATTAAGCGGTGAAATAGCCAGCCGTTGAATAAGCGGGGGGGGGGGGGGGGTAAGAGCTCAGCCACCCGGTGAATTAGCGGAGGGGGGGGGGGTAAGGAGCAATAATTATACAGTAATAATAAAATCGCATCCCCCCCCCCCCCCCCCCCCTTGAGCACCAGGGGAGGGGGCCCGTTTTCAAATAAAGGTAAAATTAACGTCTTTTTACCTGTTTTTCCCCAGGGGAGGGGGCCCGAACCCCCCCCTGGATCCGCCACTGTTGTATAGGTCCTAAATTCCTACTAGACAATCATGTATTTCGTCAAAATATAATGGGTCGCCCGTTTTTGTGCTCTTGACTTTAGTAAACCTAAGATATCTAAATTCTTTTTACCAATCAAATGAATGCAACAACAACAAAG